>JBBMOC010000117.1:260902-309040 GCA_037975185.1 Centropyge bicolor
GCCACATTAGCCTCAGGAAGGAAGCAGTAAAGGGAGAGATGGTTAATGTGCCGCACCTGCTGCTGCTGCTGCCGGGATCCTCGTTGACATCAGCCAGTTCAAACCGTACCAGAAATGAACAGGAAAGATTTACTGGAGCGCAAAGCCGTGTCCAGTGAACCAGGAAATGGTGGCCAGGGTTTTTTGCCATCGTGTAATTTTTCCTCGACGGTCAGCGAGATGACAGGTAGAGACAGAGGGGAGAGGCTGGCCGACGATGTGCCCGACTGGAAAGTGATGAATTCTGTGGAGTGTGAAAATACTTTCCTCCTGTGGAGAACAAGTGTCACCGTGTAATGTTCATGAAGGGTCGAAGTGTCATCAGTTGGGTCTACAGAAGACGGTCGGACAGTTTCCGGTCGGACGGTTCGGCAGCTGTAAATGAGGGATAATTTTTCAGCCGCACAGACAAGTTCTGTGTTTCATTCTTTAAATGATGGTAAATGTTTTGAACATCCTGCAGTTTTAAAGCCAGGCCAGTTACTGATCATCAGGAGAGGGATTAGAACAAGAATGCTTTATTTAAATGCCATCAGATCTTTGACGTGTGTGTGATGCACAGTGATGACTGAGGGTCCACAGACAGGAAGCTAAAGTCTCACTCTGCTCCAGTCAGCTGTCTCCTCCACCTGACCCCCAACAGGGACACGTTTATCGGAGTGTAAGCCCTGCACGTCTCCACCAAGGTAAGGAAACATTTTCCAACATTTGACTCACAAAACAGCTTTGCTTTTGGAGGGATAACGGCGCCATCTACATGCTAAAGAGCTCGGCCATCGCAAAGAGAGCGACGGAAGAGCAGAAGGATTTATACGCCTTTGGAATTAAATCCCTCAGGATTGTGTAAAGGATTCAAAACAGGCTGAAAAAAGCAGAAATGAGTTAGCATGCGAGCGACTGTGCAGCAGTCTAAGCCCTCACCTTGTGCTTTAAAGCCATGGTTTTATGTTTCCAAAGCTTGGAGCTCAGTTTAATATTCATGAAGTGATAAACATCCTGAGATCTCTGTGCACTTAGGAGGCAGAAGATATATTGTTATTTGATGTGGTAAACAAAGAGAGAGGCCATTTTCTACACACGCTGCATTTTCCTCAACCGTTTTAAATGGCAATAGATGCATCAGAGTTCAGGAAGCTCAGGGTGAATGGGCAAAAGTGAATTTCATTTCTGTTGCTGTTTTTTCATGAATGCAGTTAAGTAACACCCATCAATGGACAAAAAGCCTAAATTGCCAAAAAACATATCGGTGATTCAGAGATCTGGATGTACATCTTGGCACTGTCCTTAGCATTTTAGAAGTTACGCTCAAAGAACGACAGTGGAATAGTTTTGTAACTTAGCTTCACTTAAATAGATACGTTGCAATTATTAAACCGATTTATAGGTTTGGCTTCATTGTAGCATGATCAATAAGTAGTCACACTGCAAAGGTGAACTGACCCTAAATCTAAACACAAGGTATGAATGTGAGACTTGAGTCAAGATAATTCAGCCAAAGCAAAATAAGACTGTTTTGGGGAAACAGCAAACAGCAAACATGATTATTAAAAACTGACTGAATATTTAAATGAGTTTTTGTAGGAATTCATATGAAAAGTGCTGCAAATCCTTTTCATGTCCTGCTGCAATATGTGAGCCTGAATCTGATGAGGGTAAAACTTCACCTGGAGATAATCCACAAACGAACATCGTGACAGCAGAAGATTAACATCAAGCATTTATCATTTGTCAGTAAGCAAAAAAACCCATACATTTTAGTCTAATAAACATTATGATACATTTTAATTTGTCAAGTCGAGAGCGACTATTTTCTGCTTCTCTGCTGATTTCTTCAATTAAATAGTCAGACAGACGAGCGTGCTCTTCTCTTCTGCTATCTAAAAGCAGCAGGTAAAAGAAGCGGCTGAATGTGTCAAAGAGAACTCGATAAATAATGGATGTCATGAAACTTCTGTGGAAGCTGTCGGCTTTGAAATCCACTCCCTGCTTGAGTCACACTCCCAGTTCGCTTCCTTCATTTTATATTTTAACAGGCCCTGCGCTGTATAGCCGTCATCTCACACACACACACACACACACACACACACACACACACACACACCTCATCTGTGGCTGAGGCTGTCTGAGGCAGTTAGCGCTGCCAAGGTGCTGAGCTCGGAGCGAGCAGGCAGGTGTTGTGTCCGTCTGAGGGGCTCACGTCTGCATACATCAGCTTCAATTTCACCCTCACTTCTCTGGGCTCGAGAGCCTGGTTGACACCCACAGGAAGAGAGCAGACAGCAGCGGCGGCCAAGAGCAAAAATAAACAGCCTCTTTTGGACCGGGCGCACCCTGAAAATTGTCGGGTTTCTCAAAGACCTCTGAGGTTAACTGGTTTTCTTTTGAAGCAGTGAATTGATTTCTGAGCTCTTCAAACGCTGCTATCTGTCGCCGCTCATGTGAAAGGAGCCAGCTTTTAGCCCAGGATGTGCAAAATGTCTAAACCTCAAACAAATCATTTCCCAGTGTTGCTAACACCAACAGAAGACAGCAGGTGTCTGGACTTAAATACCTCATTAAAGTCAGAGCAAACACATTGATTTCAAGGCCCCACATGAGCTTTTTTTCTCATATGTTCCTCAGATCTGTTTTTTCATGACAATCTGAGCAGCGTAAATCCCACTGAATCCGATCTTTTCTGTTCTGATTTGGGCCACTTTTATTTGTCATTTCAGGATTTATGTGACTCTTATATCGCTCTGTCATTAATGAGTGTCTTGCAGCCAAAGTCGTGTGAAGAGGTGCAGACAGACGTAATGAAAAATAACCACTGATGACCCCACCACCCCCGACTCTGAATCCACACATATATGGATAAGTTCAGACCATGGTTCATTTACACTGGAATGTGATATTGGCCACATTTAAAAAATAATGTGAGCAGCCAATCAAAAGCAAGCAATGAGCAATAAATCAGGTTTACAGTGTGAATGTAGTGTAATGCAACTCATGTAAAGCTATATGGCCAAAATGAAAGTTCAAATGTGCTCAAACATCTGCTCATTCTTTTTTTTTTTTCATTCTCCAAGAAAATGTAAAATGCATGCTGTGAGCGGGTCAAGCTCTGGCTGGATCAAAGTCAGCAGGATGAATGGCTCTCTTCCCTTTGATTATATTTAATTACACACACAAGGATAAACAAATAAAAGCAGTTATTTTCACACCAGCTGGAAATTCTGTCAGGATTTTTAATACTGTGAGAAATTACATACATCTTAACCTCAGAACATATAAATCATAATATATTAAACAGTGGTTCTATAAAAGTCTAAATGTCTGTGATATTTGAGTTTGTAATTGTGCAAACGTTGTTTCTTTACACGGAGACAACAGAGAATATTCTGCTCGTCTCCAATATGTGACCATTGTCCTCGTCCTGTACTGTGAATCTTCTGGCTGTCAAACTGGGAGAGAAACAACTCTGGCTAAAGGCCACTTGTCTTTTCACTGAGCCCAGATTGTTTTGGCCCTGTCAGTCCTGGACGGCTCAACACAGCCCACATCTGCCCACCTCTGTCTCATGTGAAGCTAAATCCAGAAACACATTTGGAAATATATTTGTGATGGGGTTTGGATTTTGATGACTGCAGCATCACTTCCAGGTCGAAGCTGTACCACGCTTGTTTTATACTCTGCTGCGTCCAACTGCACCAAACATTATACACACAAATGACCATTAAAGGGTAAGAATTCATCTCCATCTCTGAGACCATTAGATGGGAAACGGACTCGTGCTCATTTTATTACCTGATCCAGTGTGTGTAAATCGGATGTTCTCTGTGTTTTAATGATGCACATTTTAAATTTTACTGCCATCAACCCACGTCAGTAACCTGTTAACCACACCTGTCAGGTAGATGGATCATCTTTGGAAATAAGTCCTCACTGAGATGGATTCTAACAAATTTGCGCACAAAATCAGAGAGAAACAAGCCTTTTATTTGTTTTGGATTTTTTAAAAATTATTATTTCAACTCGTGAAAACTGGGAGCCGAAACAAACAAACAAAAAGTGGTGATATTTCAGTTGTCACGCCTCCGCGAGATCCCTCCGCCTAATTGACTCGTGAGCGCGAGCCGCTGCACCTGCCCGCGCGCCGCGTCTCCCTCCGCCTTCATCTGCTCCTGCAGAGCCGAGCGCAGCAGCAGAGTGTCTCCTCCAGCTCCTCCTGCTCCTCCTCCTCCCTCTCCTCCTCCTCCTCCTCACCCTGCCGCCGCTGCTGCTCCAGCTGTATGTGTGTGAGGGCTGCTCGGCGCCGGCGGGGATCTTTCATCGATGCCCTCCACCTGATGTGACACTGTGACACACCTGTCTGAAGAAGCGATGGCAGCCTTCGGAGCCGTCATGGGGATTTTACAGTATGCGGGACTTTATGTTCAACTTAGCGCGGCTCTGAGCGCCGGAGCCGGACAGCTGGATAATCATGTGTCTGGAAATGGTGAGTTGTGTTGTGGCTGTGATTGTTGGTGGTGGAGTGAGTGGAAGAAGAAGAAGCTCCTCATGTTATAATAATCACTGTTGATCAGGGCTGAGTGGGTGGGGTTCAGGCAACACTGATTCAGTTATTTTTCAAGTTTATTCCTTCCTTTATAATAGTAGATGTTGATGTTGTTGAGGTTTTACTTATGTTTGTTATTAGTTTAAATAAATATGTGATTAAAATACTGTAATTATTTTTCATCTGTAAATAAGAAAGTGGTTGAATTTATGATGAAGCATTTTGAGCAGGATAGATCATTTTTAATAGACTATTAAGAGCTCATTAAGAAAATTGATTAACAACCTGTTTAGTATGACAAAATCAGGTGCAGCATAAATTTGAAACCTGTGTCCAAGAAGATTTTTCAGGACACAGTTCAAGCAAATTCAAAGCTGCTAATGTGTGTTAAAATAATAATTTTAGGAACCATAGGATGAGCCTATACAATCATTTCACTATGTGTTAAATTAAATATGCAGTTGTTGCACGTGGTCATGATCCATATTTTTATAGAAAAAACTGTTACAGTGGAAATGGAAATGACAAACCGCTGGTTTATGTGTTTGAGCTGAAATGCTGTGTGTTGTCCTGGCTCGGCACTCTTCCTGGAAAATGTACAGTACAGGTGAGTTTCTGTGTAATGTCTGCCCACGGCCCGGCTTGGCATACTGTACACACACACACACACACACACACACACACTGTGACACCTGAGAGCTCGTCCTCATTGAACAGCCCCATTTGTGTTTGTGAGAAGTTAAATCTGAACCACCAACCTTCCCAGAATCCTAATAATCTAATAAGAGGAAAGATAAATGCTTCCATGATTCGTGGTGACGGACAGGAGAGAGCAGCTGGAGGAAACTGGAGGAAAGAGCAGGGGAGATGAAACTGCTTTGTAAACTCTCCTCAAAAGCAAACTGTGAATATTGAGATTACATGGTTTTTGCCTTAGACCACCAAGCTACAGGCATTTAGATGTAGAGTCTTTTATGCAAAACACATTTTGAATTTTTGAGACACATTGTATTGAGAATTATGGAAATTAGTAATATTTGTCTATGTGTGTAATTGTACATCATTAGGTGTAGTACAACATGTACGTGTGGTTGAGGGTAGACGTGTATTATATTACAAGACATTTAATGTGACTGTATTGTGAATGTTTATTGTTCAACATGGAGTTACCAGATTATTTTATGGGAAGAAGCCGCTCGGGTTTGGCTGAAGGTTTAGGCTGGTGGACGTGAAGTGGAAAGATTATTCAAGCGACTTTGAAGTAAAACAAGCACAACAAAGCCAGAGTGTGCACCTTCAGTGTTTCTGAGAGAAGTGACAGCTCCTGTTGGCAGCCACAGGAGGAGGGAGGTGCTCTTCATGGAGGTGGGTGAAGGCTTGGTACTGCACCGTGGCACCTCCACCATGTTTTACATCCACAGCTGGATTCTTCTTCTGGTTGTAACAAGAGTCAGAGGCTGAGTTTAGAATTGTTCAGGACGCCCCTGGGGCTCGGACTCGTGCTCTTCACTTTTTGTGATCCAGATTTGTTTGCTGTGATTAGACAGATATATTTGTGGCTGTTCCATCGTGTCATTATTTGGTCATCAGTCACCGCTGATGGAGATAAAAATAGTCTGTGAAACCTGCTGTCAGACAGTGTTTCCTTTTAATGAAGGAAAGGTTGGAACATACAAAACATCCCTGAGTCTTTCAGCAGCTGCATGTGGAGTCATCACATCTCTACAGTTGGCTATATTTCCTCACTATTGAACTTTACTACCATTTACTGGAATTTAGGCTGTATAGCAGTTTTTTCAGCCAAGCTCAAAAGTCCCAATCTTGCAATGTAAATAACAGTGAAAATAATCTGCCACGTAATTTGGACAAAATTTTACAAGTTCTTCCTCAGCCCAGGCTTCACCTTTCCATCGAAGGTTAAAAAAAATGGGCTCCTGTTTTTTTCATAATCCTGCTGACAAACAAACAAACCAAAAGGAAACCTCCATGGTGGAGCCAATAATGATAAGGGGGTGGTACTAACTATGAATAAAAAAAGTAAATCAAACTTAACATTTCTAATTAATGTCTAACTTGTCTCACTGTCATGAAACCACTTAAACCATATACACATATTTCTCCCTGTCCACAGTTTCATGCTGCAGGCGATGATCATCTTCAAATACATCTTTGTCTGATAACTTATTAAGACAACTGTAAAAACAGTTTCACTATTGTTCCTGAAGTAGTTTCTCAGTCAGCTCTATGTTTTCCAAATGCAGAAAACCAACTTTTACAATGAGTTGTTTTAATCCGAGTCAGCACTTTTGAACACAAGTTTTTCCCTACCAGCAGTCTTACCTTCGTCCAGCAGCTCCAGACGTAGATTAACTGTTACCTAATTAAAGTGTGTGATAACGGCTTCATCACAGTGTCTCACCACTCGTCCCCCGAGCCCCCTCTGCTTAGTCAGTTAGCTTTAGCTCGATCGCCATAAATGAACCCGCCGTGCAGCGCCTCCAAATGGATTGACTCCCCTGGACAGGTTAGGAAATCAATTAGGAGCATTTCTCCCATTAGGTTCTAATGGTTGTGTTCTCGTTCTCTCTGCATGTCTCAGAGCGGCCGTAAAGAAAACAGCCTTGGGGGGGGGGGACTTAACAAGAATGAAAAGTCCTCTGTTCAGGTTTTTAAAACAGAATAAACAGCCTCTATGTTCCCTTTGAACACCAGCAGCAGAGAGAGAGTGGTGGGATTCTTTGTGGTGAAATAATCCTCTGGGTTTTTATTTATTTATTTTCAATCGGGCCCTTTGATAAATGGCCCGAGCCGAGGGGGGCTGAGCCGTCATGTAGAGCAGAGAGAGCTTGTTACATTCAGCCCGGACTCATTTGTTTCAGATGAGTGCATGTGGCTGGGGGCCGGTCAGCCCCTGCCCCCCCGTTTCCACTCCAGCTGAGGTGTAGATTGAATCACATGCAGCACAAAATGATAAGTTCACTGTGAAGACAAACCAGCAGGTTACGTGGATCGGTACTTTTCACCTGCCTGGTGCTCCGGGGGGGTCGAGTCTCACCGGTCAGGTTTTGTTCTTGTAGATGATGTATAAGATAAGATAAACCTTTATTTCACAGAAGGTGAGGATGATGCCTGTGTCTTCATCCTCAGCTCTGAACCGTTCATTTCCTCTGCAGACGTAGTGATGTTAGCAGTCTTTGGCAGCGCTCGTCCTGTCATCCATCCTGAGCGAGCCACTCTCTCAGTGTGGGGGCGTGTACCAATTCATTAGGCTTCCAGAGTGTGTGGGATCCTCTGCCAGTCCTCTGCTTGGTGTCCTCTTAATGAGGACGGCCGGCCCAGACAGTTTGCATTGGCTTTCAATTTAATGGAGCTCTGACTGTGCGGGGGGGGGCAACAGATTGTACAGTCATGCTGTCACAGTGGAGGCTGCTGGAGGAGGCTCAGTAGGAGAGAGGAGGAGAGTGAAAGGAAACAAGGCTCACCTGGAGAGGACGGTGGAGGGGGGAGGACATTTTAACGTGTTGTAACTTTGAGGGACGGCTGCTCCCTCAGCTGACGCATTTCTCTCCTGTGTAAAGTCGTTTGTCATGGCCAGTGGTTGTCTCTTCCACTGATCTTCCTGTGAAATCAATGATGAACTGGTTGATTATCATTAAATACCAGCTTTCATGTGAGGTTTATCCAGTTAGGAATACAGACAGACATTCTGTGTAAAAGCTTATTCCTGTCTCATCTCAACACAACAACAACGGCTGCAGCTGACGATTGTTTCATTTTTGATTTGCTGATTGTTTTTTTTTTTCTCGTAATCTATTAATCCTCAATAAAATGTTTTAAAATGCACATCACATATTTTCTCAGGGTGTTATCAAATTGTGTGTTCTGTCTAATGAACAGTCCAGAGATGATATGATTTACGATGATAGAAGACAGAAAAACAGCAATTATTCACATGTTAGAAGCTGGAAACTGTGACTTTTATAAGTTTAAGAAATGAAAGGTTTAATCGATTATGAAACAGATTAATTTTTGTCTCAGCTCTAACAACAACTAAATCAGCTCTGTGACACTTTTCTGAAGCTCCAGAGAGAAGATGGTTTTTGTCAAAGGAGAAAGGTCTTAGAAAAGTGAAAGGAAAGTGTTCCCGAGCTGTGACATCACAGCGGCGAGTCTGAGGAATGTGGTTTTGCGTGGCCCTGATCTCCCCTGGTCAGTTTAATGTGCAGCGACAGTGACACAGGTGTCCTTTTAATGGAGAGGATGGAGAATATGTACTGTACATTTGTGATGAGGTCGTGGTTGTTTAAACTCACTGAGACTCACTTCAGTTCAAATATGTTAGATTACATGTCATTACTTTAACTCACGATGCTGCTCAAACCCAGGTGGTTCATCGTGAGTCCAGCGTGGCTCTCTGGACGGCTGCAGACCGGACAGAGAGCTCGAAGCGGCTCGCTGGCTCAGCTGTCCCGGCTCATGAAAACATACTCACTGTGGCTGGAAGGTTCTCAAGGGCAACACACTGGAGCAGAACATGATGTCTTTGATCCCCGGGAGTCCAGATGGAGAACACGGTGCAGTCTTGGTTGGTGTTGTCAACAACACGTGCTCCCTCTTGTTGCCACACAGTGCGAGGAAAGGCAGAAATCGCCTGTGAGTCCTGCGTCCCAGGGGCCATGAAAAATTCACCGTGCAGGCCGGAGTATCAGACAGCTGCTCGCCTGATTACTGCTCCGCTCTTATTTCATTATTTTACCTTCCACCTTGGATGGAGGCTGAAGGTCTCGCAGCAAGCGATTATTTCCCTCAGGAGCCTCCTGTCTGTTTGCCCCGCTGCTCATTCTCCAACCAAACACAGCATTATTGACTTCCTGGCAAATTCCCACACTGCTCATTTTTATTTATCAGACTGATTGTGTTTCTGTCCTGCAGCTGCTCACAGGTTGTCACTTGTACAGTAACAGTCACAGTTTTTATTTTTTATGATTATTTTATTCACATTTGACTCATCTCTCACGGTGCAGGTGGAGATAATGTCCCAGTGTCAATAAGAAGAGAATAACTTGATCTGTCTCTTCATTAGTACCTGGTGGGAGCTGCAGCCCCTGAAGGTTATCCCCACCTTCACTAACTCAACAGAACTCCGTCCTCTAGCTGCTTATCTGCATCCAGGATTAAAGCTTTTTAACATCAGGATAAACATGTGCAGCAGGAGCTTCCTGTTGTTTGGCCCCCCGCTCCCTCGGGGCCTCCCTCATTATTAAAGCCATTCATCAAGTGAGTGAAGGAGCTCTTCCCAGAGGGATTCTGTTCACGGGCTGTTTACATTCACCTTGGTGGAAGTTACAGCGTCGAGGTGGATTTTTATGTCTTTGTATTTACTGTGTCTGATTTTTGTTCTTCTTCTCCATGAATCATTTCTTCTCCTCGCTGCCCTACAGATGTGACTCAAATGGAAACATTGAGTTAATGACCCTGATTTTACTGGCTGTCCCCGCAAGGCGGCAACTTTTCAGGTGAAAAATGTTTGCACTTAACCTACAGAAGGGATTTTCTCCAGTCGTTCCAGCTGCCAGGCTTCCTTCCAAATCCTCTGTGTCTTATTCCTGCCCTTCTTTACACGACTGTGAGGTTTGTGCCAGCTGATGCATGGTTAATACAAGCACATGTTAAACTCATTCTTCTATCGTTTCCTGTTTTCTCCTGTGATATCAGAAGCTTCAAGTGGACAAAAACACAAATGATTTATCACAATGCCTTTTCCTTGTTAGAGAAGTATCACAGTTTTAAACACTGTATTCTTACAGCCCTGCTCGTGCTTTTCTTCCTGTCCTGTTTGTGTTTTACATTTTCCCAGGTGAGATTAATTCTGACTGTTCGGTTCTCCGCTGCCTTGTTTGAGTGACAAGCTAAGTTTACTGTATGGCAGTTGTGTTTTAAGTCAGCGAACTGATTGACAGTGCAGGTTTCCATGCTCAAATGACAGTTCACGTTTCCAATATAATGTGACAGCTCTAATATCCAGAGCATGATATTTCGTGTTCCTCCGAGCCGTAGAGCCCTATTGTTGTCCAAAGACTATTATAAAACATCGCACTGAGTGACGTTTCATTTACCATGAAAACAAGAGGTGTAATTTATTTTATGTCACCTTTCTGATGTTGTAGTTACTGTTACATTAAATGTGTATAAATCCGCAGCTTAAAGTAGTCCCCAATAAATGCACCATTCGCCTTTGATTGAATAACATTTGGTGAAAGCTATAGTGTGATTAAAATGATGGAAGTGCTGAGAGGACTCACACATTGTTGTTTTTAGTCTTTTCATGTGATGTGTCGACAATAAGAAAAAATAAAAGAACATAAGTCTTATCCTGGTGTGACAGAGAGAAGCTTGCAGGGTTGGAGATGAGCCTCCCCTGCAAGCCTCTCTCTCTCTCTCTCTCTCTCTCTCTCTCTCTCTCTCTCAGAGATAGGGGTGTCACACTTGCTTTTGGTCCATGCTAATAAGCCCTCTGTAATTTAGTCATCCTCAAACAGCTCAAGCTTCCTGCACAGCAGCGAGGCAGGGAGGGAGAGGATCGATGGATTGACCTCACCGGTACTCACGCTGGATTTATCCCTCTCATTTTGCCCGGGACCTGAGGAAAATACTCCAGAGTGGTCTCTTTTGGGCTTCAGCCGTCTACATTTGTTTATATATTTATGTCCTCCACTGCAGTGCTCTCTTTCATTGTTTTCTCCCCTTTTGATTTTAATGAGTCTTTGGTGGATGGTGCACCGTCGCCTCTGTTCTCATGGCCTCATTGCTCTCTGAGCAAAATAGTTTAAAAAGCCAAGGAAGACCATTTTAAAAACGCATATACTGTAGTTGAATCTTCAAACGAGGATCCCCTACTTTTACTAGAAGACGGTTATAACAGCAGCTCTCTCTCTCTCTGTCAGTTGTTTTATTGCTGGCCTAAGGAAGCCTTTCCTCCCCATAAATAAATTCTAATAAAGAAAACTAAATGTATTAATCCCACAGCTGTGTCTTCTACTGAGCATTGGCATTTCCCTTGTTATCAAAACATTCCATTATATCTTTTATTTTATTCTTTAGTCAGTAGAACACAGCGTCCCTCCATCACTGCGTCTGTTACGACGTGTCCTCTGCTCTGTCTAATGCTCAGTGATTCGCTGTCTCAGTAAAAAAGCAGCACTACTCACTGAGGTGGACTGTGGTACCTGGTGGGAGCGTCACTTTAAAAGCCACAATGCTTGTGTGCTTTGAGCGATTCCACTGGTTAAACAGCGAGCTTGAACACCGAACCAGGGAGGATTCTGAGCCAGGAGTCAGGATGGATGACGACCATGAAGGCTCCATGGATTCCTCTGTATTCCACCTTCTTGAGGGTGTTGTGCTGCCTACACAAATATTTCAAGACATGAAGGATCAGAGTTTTTTCGTGCCTTCGATAAAGCGTTGTTACGTACTCTTACTCCCAGGATTCCCTGGCTGTGAGATCTCTCAGCTGGTTGAGATCAACCCACTTTCTGATGAACAGAGACAGTGAAATAAACTGCAGACCACCTGTGTGGATGTCCTCTTTCACAAAGCACCGGCTGAGCTGCTCGTTAATGATGAACTGAATGAACAAGTCGCTGGGTCTGATGCTCACCATACCTGTTACAAGCACATCTGCGAGAAGGTCTTTTTCTCCCTGAAAAGGATTAAAGTTTACCTGAGAAACTCGTGGACAGAAGAGACGTCACCACTTGGCACAGATATCAGTGGAATCCTCTGCAACACAAGACCAGTCCCATGGAGTCTCTGAGCATTTCACCACAATGAAGGGTAGGACAGTGTCCTCACTGTACCGTTAGAGGTGAGTTAAAAAAAAAAAAAAAAGATTTATTTTCTGACACACACTGTAACACATGGGCTCCTCTGCTCCTGTCTCCAGTGAAAGGGCCTTTGTTTTGATCTTGTTGTCTTTAAAACATATTCTCTTGTTTAATGTTGGAGTCATAGCTTTTTTGCAAACGGTTGTAAACATTCTTTTATACATATTCAGGGGCGCATGATCACTTAGTTGTAGCCTTAATTACTTCTCTTAGAAAAGGCATTCCCTTTGATCATATACAGCCTGTGGTCACTGTTGCTAGCGCCACCTACTGGGCTGTTATGACAGCAGTATAACACAGTGGGTCTGTGTTCATATACAATTCATTGTGATTATATGCAACTGGATGGTTCTGAAAACCAATTATGTGTTTATTCTTTTAGATGATGATAAGAAACTGAAGGGCAGTGTTGTGTTTTAGCCCGTGTGGATCTAGTGTGTGTGTGTGTGTGCAAACGGCAGCTTTATTTCTTGTTGACTGCACTTATATATTTAGAGATGCCCCCTCATCGGGACATGCACTTAACCCCTCTGTTACTAAAACTAATGCTAACAGCCGTGGGAAATTTGCACGTGTTGTACAATATTTGGAGGGAAGTAAATTTCACCTCCGGTTGCTTTGTAGTCTACAAACGATTTGTAAATGCTTTTGTTCCCAACAGATAGGATATAAGTGTGATCATAACTCCATGTGATCATATGGAGATTTCATTTCCAGGTTTACATGGTCTTCATACCAAGCGGCTGGCCGTCACACTGACACTACTGTTTTATGAAAATCTTTAAAAAGGCAAAGTCAAGCGAGCTCTTTCTGTGGCAGCCATATAGAATTTCAAAGGAGACGACCCAGTGTGCTGGAGATTTCCCTGGAAGTCAATATTCACATCCAGAGTGTTTCTTATTATCCCTCTTCTCTCTGCCAGCACGGCCCACGAACATGCGGAGTCTGCTTTTGTGTTGATTTAACGTTCCACCAAGGTTATGGGATTGATTTCTGGTGACGTTGCTGTGATTAAAGTCAGGAAGCGGTTGGATGTCTGCTGAGGCCTGACGGGGCCTGACGCCGGCGCAGCGCTCGCCGGGAGACGGTCTGTTTGTCAACAAGTCGTGGCAGGTTGAAGAGGGCACCTGCATAGCAAACTGAAAGGCAATTTGACAACTGTCAGATCGATAAAGCAGACAGGAGCTGGAGGGGTGCAGCAGGACGGAGAAGTGAAGCAGGAACATTCGTATATATGATTTGGTGCTGCTAATGATTTGGGAAGTGAAATTCCATCATGAAAGTATATGAAAATTAAGAAACTAATCTTTGAAGTTTTTGTTTTATGCATTTTTTTTTCTGACATGAAGTTGATGTAATGGTGCAACACATTATGTCACACTTAAAGCAGTTTTATTACTATATGCATTTATTTTCCATAGTGTGATGCATATAGACACATAATATGATCATAGACTGTATAAAATATGGACGTAGTGTCCGTGACGTCACCCATAGATTTCTGAAGAGCAAAAATGAAGCAAATTGTAGTGCGCAGCCATCTTGGTAGCCTACCTCCGGTTACTCCAAATATGGACAAAGAGGTGGAGCGAGGGCGGAGCTGAGGCGGGACGAATGAATGCTATTGGCTGAAAAAAGCAGCTTTATTCGAAATAATCAAACTAGCTACGGCTAACCAGCTAGGTTAAATGCTAAATAGCGTTGCTAGCCGGCTAACCCCACGACGATCTCTTTCCCAAACTCAGTGACTAGAATTAGCCGAGGTGACGCCCTTTAGACCGTCAGTGGCTAGTTGTCAATCAAAGTGGCGCCACTTAGATTGACAGCTATGAATTGTGCATAATGATGTATGCTGTATACTTTAAACGAACGCCTTAAAAAAAAATTCCCCCCCCCCTCCAGAGTTGTCATGGAGTAGAAAAACAGCTTATGAGACTAGAGCCATGTTTTGAACCAGGCTGTAAATATGTTTTTTTCTGTCGTAAAATCGGACATTTTAACATGGGGCTCAGATGTAATTGACTCCCTTCTGCTGCCTGCTCTAGTGGTTATTCGAGGAACTGCAGCTTTTTTGCACTTTTGCATTGGCTTCATTTTTCAGCGGCGGAGGTTGCTGCTTGAATATGATGCATATACTGTATATATACAGATACAGATCATAAAGTGGATGTTGTTAGAATCACACATCAAATGTTCTATATATCAACCACCTTCATTCACGTTTTAGGTGCGAATGAAAATCAGCGGTGAGACGCAGTAGAAAGTTCATTCTCACATTTCAATGCAAGCTTTCACACGACACAGTCACATTTTCAAATTTAGCTCAACAGCATTTAGCAGGTGCATCTGATCAACATGGAAGTTTTACCACAGCTCATGAGTATGGAGCAGGCAGGGTGAAGAAGGTGAAGGGTGAGGTGGACACAGACAACACTACAGCACTATAAAGTCACAGTCACATGTGGTTCTGATGAAACTGTGTTTGTACTGCATCAGCTGTGAGGTTTGTTGTCCTGTTGGCTGCTGAATAATTTTGCTTATGTAGTAAATAAGTTTCAGTGAAAATTAAGAAACATAACTCTGGTGTGCTCTGTCCCATTGATTCAGGTGCTCAGACAATCATAATCATCATCTCAGTTAAAATTGCTCCTCACCTGGTTTTATGTCCCTGTGCTCCCACATGTAACATTTCCTGGTGTTAGAAGATGCTGATGTCTGCAGTTTGCTAAAGGAGTTCCTCCTGCAGCTCAGAATCTCGCCTCAGGCAGGAGAGAGTGAAGACATGAAAGTGGAGTAAGTGTGAGTGAGTGTGAAATCTGATGTTCTATTTTTATTTCATTTTCACGTTAACTAATATTTCAAAATAGGCACAGGTGTATTCCTGGATTTCCCAGTGTAAAATAACAGTGTTTTACTGAATAACATACTGTAGTCCTCCAAAATCCATTGTCTATTTTCTCTGTATCTCCTGGGCTTCAGCATCAGTGAGGTCGTCAAAGTTCTTCTGACAGGTTCTAAAAAGCAATAAAAGTGATGATGCACATTAGGCAGAAACTGTGAGAGAAAGTTTCATTGTCAATGGCTCCATAAAGAAGCTTTAATGGATCTCTGACGGAGAAGTGAAGAAACAATATCCATTAGTGAAGACAGAAATTGAGGGAGTCAATTTGTAAGTCTGTTCACAAGCACAGATAGTGACGGGCCATATGGTCACTGTAGACTGTAATATACCATAGAACATTGTAATGGGCTCTGATTACACTTCTTGTCATCTTTAAAGCACAGTTAATACACATGAGCATTCAGTGTAACTGTGCATTACACAAAGCTGTTTGACCACGTGGACGATGATTGTGATTCATTGTATGTATCAGTTCCTTTTGCTTTTAGCAGATTGGTCAAAATGATGAAGCCTCTTTTACAAGAGAACCTTTATTGTGTTGATCATTGTGTCAACACAAGACCCACAGAGGTTTCATGGATGTCTTTGCTTTCATCTTTGCCCAACTAAAGATTGTTTTCATTAGCGACTGATCGGCCTATTATTTTCATATTTAATTGTTTAATCTCTAAAATGTTGAAAATTGTGATTTTTCTTTCCATATGTCACATTTTTTCATAGCTATCAAATGGGAAAACATCCAGTCCTCACATGTGAGATGTTGAAACTTTCATTATTTGCAGGCATTTTTGATGAGTTTTATGACTGTGGCTGACGACCCAACACACTCGCAGTGGGACAGCAGAAACAGTTTATAAGACAGGAAATGACAGACAGACATGTTCACTTGACTGACTGCTACAGATGGAGTGTTGTTTACACTGGAGCTGAAGATGCACAGTTTGCACACACACATCTCACAAGCATATCTTTTGATTTCATCTGGTAGTGAGGATGTTTGCCCTTCACTGGAAACAAATCAGTGAGCACAGTTAATTATATGATGGACTCAAACAGTTACATTTAATGTGTGTGATGAAAGAAAGGAAGTAGAAAGCAGAGTCTGCAGTTTTCTGCTGCTTCCAGCACATAAAGATGGGAGTCGCTCATTAATGTATTCTCATTTGTCATGTTTCATTTCTCTGTCCTCCTCCGTCTGCTGAAGGAGTTCCTCTTTGTTCCTCCCTCTTTTTTTGAATAGCTGTGATTTCCTGTGCTTTGATTGCGATGAATCTGTGTGTTAGAGGTGAATGTTGCAAAAAGATCATCCACTACATCCATGACTTTCTTCTATAGGATCTCAGGTGCATTATGGCCTGCATGCAGAAACACACAGTAGCTCTGTTTGTGTCAGGAAAATGTTACACGTTACACCTTCAACATGCAGCTACATTTCCACACACACACACACAGACTGTTTGCTGACAACCAGCCACAGGGCAGCACACACAGCGACACACACACACACAGGCTGAGTCTCCCAGGATGCTGAACACCTGCCAGAGCCGGTGGGCCCGGCTCCAGGAGATGTAGTGAGCTACTCTGAGAGCTGGAAGCAGCTCTTTATGCCAGACAGCAGAGAGCCAATAGACACGAACTGCCCACTCAGCGAGAGGCAGCGCGAGCAGGAGACAGTGTGGAGGGGAGGTGAATTAAAGGAGGGAGGAAGGTGAGAGCACAGAAGAGGCCTGAGTGAAGAAAAAAAACAAGTTCGAAGCAGCCTCTAATAGGTGGAAAGTAAGAATGAAAGGGTAATAGAAAAGGGTAGAAAAGTGGTGTTTTCTACAAGAGGGGAGATTTGTGGGAGATGTTACTGAACTGGAGAGAGAGAGAGAGGGAGAGAGAGGGAGACAACAGGAGCGAGCGAGTGCTAAGAAAAGATTTAAACCAGAGAGAGACAGAGGTGGAAAATTGAGAAAAATCTTGCGTTTGCAGAATCAGGGTTTTATTGGCTGGTTGGGGAAATGGGAAAGTGCAGGAATTACCTTGCAGCTATAAGCCTGTCCTGCTCCAGCTCTGGACTTTGTGAGTGTATTTGAGGACTCCCTGTGCAACTTCCTCCTTCACTTGACTTTGACTTCGCTCACTGCAGTTTGAAAAAAAAAAAAGCTGCGGAGACTCAACTAGCTTCATTAATTCTTCACCAGTTCTCCTTCATACACTGTTTTGGTTGAGTCGTAGAAAAATGGCTGTTTCTTACATTTGAAGAAGATGATAGAAGAATAGTTACAAACAATGACATAAATAATGTCCAATCACACTCAGATTTGGGCTTAAATAACCTATGGAATAAAGAGAAATGGTGAAATATAAGAAGCACTCAAAAGTGTTTTGCTTTTCTGAAATCATTGGTACTACATTGATCTTTTTTTTCTTTTGCTAATGGATATCTGCAGGTGACTATAGCTGGAAAACACAATGAGACCACAGCATGAGACCTTATCAATTCCAAGTGTAAAACAAAATGTGATAATAGTACAGAATATGAATATTTTGGGTATGTGTAGCCAAAAAAAAATCACTATTTTTATCTAGATAAATATGCATATTTATATTTATGTCATCTATATTTAGGCAGTCTATATTTATATTGAGGCCATTTACTATATTTATCATTTTAAGCCCTTGTAATTATTTCCTGTTTGCACTGAATTTCTTGAATTTCTGAAGTGACATATCCTCATTTTTTTTAATTTCATTTGTCAAACAAACCACCTGTCATCTGTACAATCTGTTGCAATTAGCTCAGTCTTTATGTGAAGGAGAGGCAGGCACATCTTTTCATATCTTGTTATAAGATTTACAGGTTAAAGGAAGAAGTTTAGGAATTCCTTAATTTTCCAGAGGTCAACCAATCAAGTAATACACTGTGTATTCAGTGTTACCTTCTATTAAAATTCATTTTACCCATCTCATCCTCCTGTGCTCACTCCTCACTGCCTTTGTGTCTCTGACTGTGCGTTCCCACAAACATCCTTTAGTCTGTGGGAACACAGCCTGTTCAGAGTGACAGATGCTGCTGTCAGTGCTCTGCCTCTAGCTGTTGATACTGTATCTCCAGGATGAAGGAAGTGCCAGCTCCTGCATCGAATACCAAGAAAACTGCGATGATTGAAATGCCACCCTCTGTTATTTGGCTCATATATTTTATGCACAGTGAAGTTTGCTGCTATTCCAGGCTTCAGCTCTGGCACCATATGTTCAAAACACATTATTACAAGACAGTGTGATGGGTTTTGTCATGGCCTCTGTGTTCTTCATCAGGCTGCCCAGAGATGGACTGTCAGTCCTGAATAATAACATGTGTAGACGGAGAAAGAACTGTAACCAAATAATAAGAATCTGCCTGAATCAGAGGTGAGAGAATCTTCTTCCTCATTCATTCCCTTTTACAACACTTGCACTTTTCATGCCTCTGTGCCGGCGACAGCTGCGGCTGGAGCTCGGTTCTTTGGGTTTCTGTCCCATTATCTCAGGAACACACTGAGGGAATGTCCTCAGATGTGGAAGAAACTCGAGGATGAGCAGATTACAGCTTAGTGGTCAGAGGTCACTATGACCTCACACTGTGACCTCACGCTGTGACCTCATGCTGTGACCTCACACTGTGACCTCACACTGTGACCTCATGCTGTGACCTCACAAGGCCATGATTCAAGAATTCATACACTTATTGTGACAACATTTCACACAAATGTCTAATTGGATCAACTGATGAAGTGATGACATTTTCATATCCAAAAGGTCAGAGGTCAACTTCACTGTGACATCACACTTGTCTAGCTGTTACTCAGGGCCATAACTCAGAAGAAAAGGGGAGACTGTGTCCACCTTGATTCTGTGGTGATTGTGCTGCTCAGTTGAAGACGTGTGTGAAGCATCCACATTTTAGAATTTGTTACTTCTTTGCAGCGACGCCCATATTTGAAGCGTAGTCTCGTGTCAGAGTTACGACTTTGTGCCCTATCAGAATCAGCTTCATTGGCCAAGTATCTGAATGTGTATAAGAAGTGTCACTGTTTGTTTGTTTCTCTTCAGCGATTGTTGATTTTGCTGTTACTGAGTTTCAGGTGATGTCATTGATGAAGCTCTCTGTCACTTCTTTGTACTCCTCTGTACAAATAGTCTCTAATTGAGGACTGCATATCAATATAGAGACAACTTTCATTTCACTGAACACCCTGCTCCCTTCAGGATGTGTCATCCAGTTCTTGTTCTTTGTCCCATCAGAGTGAAAAGAAACTGTGGCCATGAATGACTGAGAGACATTTATCCTTTCTCTCACCAGGTATTGATCGAGCCTCACTATGAGGGAAATTCAAGAAATAATTACCTGCTGAAGAACATACAGTGTGTAGCTGCTGTGAGCTTACAGTACAATACAGTTTGATTTCTGGAGCCTTTATAATAAACACCAGAACATTCCCTGAGATGCTTTTTAAGAATCTCTTGGACTTCGATTAAGATGGAGTTGCTTTGTTATGCTGAAGGATTTTCCTGCCGTGGGGAAAGGTGTGAGAGTGAGTCATTACAGCAGGTGTGATTATAGTCTACAGTGCTATCGAAGGAACAGTTAACACGACAGGAACATTATCCCAGAGAGTCAGTCCCACTGTGCAGCCAAATCACCAGAAACCTCTGAAGAAGCACTTCATGTTTTGTCTCCTTGTTTTCCACAGAGCTGCACAGACGTTAAAAATCTTATCCAGAAAAACATTCGTCTCCTTCCATATGTAGTTATCTATCTGTGTCTGTGCCTCTGTTTTCTGTTTCCATATCTGCCTCAGTGTGTCGTGAAGGATTGACATTTTCCAATGAAAACTGTTTCTGTTTGTTTCACCCACTGACATTTTATTTCACATGGCAGCTCAAGAATGAGACGAGACATTCGAGATAGAAATATCTGTGAACTGTCTCTGCTGCATCCAGATAATTAAACTTGATTCAATGTAAAAGTTATATTTTCATCAATCATATAGTCCACTTTTTGCAACATCCTTTCAACAAAACATGTGAAAGATATATTTAAGTTTTAAGAATGAACTCTCAAAACATCAGTGATTTTAATTCAATATTTGAAATGAAATTTCAGAATTTATGTCTAAATATCTTATCATCATCACATCTGTCTGCACAACACACACTCCTTTTCCATGGCTGTCTGCCTGAACACAACTATAAAAAATCTACAACAGCCAAACTTCTTATCCACTGTGGATCTTTAAATTTTCATGGCTGTTTTTTGGTGTTTAACATCAGAATTTAATGTTTTATCAACTGTCGACTGTCCTGACTTCATGTCAACCTGTGAGCTCCAGTTTCTAGATTTTCTTCTCTGGAGCTTTAACAGCATCTTCAGGATGGAGGTGTCAATCCGGTGTCATGCCCTCGACCTGGACACTAGGGGTCGCTGTCCTTCTTGTCCTGTGTATTTTGCAGGAATGGAGGCTCATCAGCTTCACGGGCTGCAGCTGGGCCCCGTGTGCTCTCTCTCTGTGGGAGACTCTCTCCTCCCCAGCAGACCAGAGGACAGCTGAGGTTTTCTTTTGTCGAGCTCATCTTCTGTGATATTGGTTGGTTTATGCGTTCTGTAAATATTCTTTCTTTAATTGCCTGTGTGGTCTCCCACCCCGATGAAGACCTCACAGGTGAGGCTGAAGTCTCAGGAGAAGCTCGTTAGTGGACTTTGATTTAGCTCAGTTTGCTGTTTGGCAAGTGAATAACGAACATTCAGACTGAAAACCTGTTGTTTTGTTGTAGAGTTGCTGTGAATGCAGCATCATGTTTTTATGGTTACGTAGCTTCAGGCCATGTGTTTTTATACATTTAACCCCGAGGCCCTGTGTTGAGCAGCACACTTGTCAGGTTAGCTGACACGAGAGCTGCATCCTGCCTAACACGAGCTTCAGAAACCAGGAAGAAAGTATGTGTGCTGCCATTGAGTCTTTTAGCATCACAATGAGGTGGGCGGAGCTTGACTGAGATCAATCCTTATCTCACCTGTTATTTTTTAATCTCAGGAGAATTCACATAACAGAGAAGAGCAGGACGAGCCTGCTGGGGTTTTTTTTTTCCACCACCAAACGCTTTCTGCTCATACATAATAGATCATCACACTGTCATGACAAAACACATGCTCAACAATTAAACACATTACGTAACGAGGAGAAACGTTCCAAGGCCTTAATTCCAACCGTGTTGGTTCCAACATATGGAGAGATTTAGTACTGGATCTGTACGTTAGCCTGCTGGTTTAGGCATCAACACACACACACTCACACACACGAGGATCTGAGTGCTTTCAATAGATGACCTGTTGTCAGGGATCTACAGAACATGTGTTTGTCCTCTTTGTTCATCCTGAAGTAGCTGCTCTGTGGATATAACTGAGAGAACAGGAACTGACTTAAATGCTTTTGTTTGCTGACAAACAATGATGTTGAATATTTCCAGATATGTTAATTTTGAAAATATAGATTAAGAAACACTGCTGGAAACATTATGCTGTATGATGCGTTGCAGTATGAGTATAAAGTTACGTAGCAGGCTGGACAACAGCGTCATGAACTGAAGTATTGAACGTCCACACAGGCCGTGTTCACTGACTGAACGTCCAGGCTGCAGAGTGAGGACGACTGTCTCACCGTCCGAACCAGGGTCAGCACACGTGTACATGCTGCTCTCTGCCTACCTCTCTATATGTCATTCCTTTACTGAACCGTCCTTTCTAAAGGTTTCCATCTCGTGTGTGTGTGTGTGTGTGTGTGAGTGTGTGTGTGTGTGTGTGTGTGTGTGTGTGTGTGTGTGTGTGTGTGTGTGTGAGAGTGTGTGTGTGTGTGTGTGTGTGTGTGTGTGTCTCAGCTCAGCATTTCCTCTCACTTCTCCATCTATCTCCCTCATCTCTTTCTTCTGGACACGCTCGGCTCACTTCACCTCTGCCCACGTCCTTCTTCCTCTCCTCCCCCCCCCCGCCCGGCCCTCGCCCGGCCCCTGTCCGACTCCGTCCCTACGCTACTTCTTCTCCTGACAAATGAGGCCTCCGTCTGGCCGCGAGCAGCGGTGCATCAAGGGCGCGACTCCTGAGGGCCCGGTCAGTCAGACTGCACCAGGCCCTCTCTCCACCTCTCCACCTCTCCTCCGTCCTCTCCGGTCAGTCAGACTGCACCAGGCCCTCTCTCTCCACCTCTCCACCTCTCCTCCGTCCTCTCCGGTCAGTCAGACTGCACCAGCCCCTCTCTCCACCTCTCCACCTCTCCACCTCTCCTCCGTCCTCTCCGGTCAGTCAGACTGCACCAGCCCCTCTCTCCACCTCTCCACCTCTCCTCCGTCCTCTCCGGTCAGTCAGACTGCACCAGGCCCTCTCTCCACCTCTCCACCTCTCCACCTCTCCTCCGTCCTCTCCGGTCAGTCAGACTGCACCAGGCCCTCTCTCCACCTCTCCTCCGTCCTCAGCCTCTTTCCTCACATCGTCCTGTTGGTGATGGGATCAGCTTCACTCGAGGCGGACTGAGTGTCAGCTGCAGTCTCGGTGACTGACTTCTGTCTCTGCTCAGTCTGTGTGTCTTGTGCAGGATCGTTCTGTAGATGTGAGGTAGAATATTACAGACAGAACAGACGGCCCCTTCTCTTACTGCACTTGATGTTCGATGATGGGCTCCACATGAAGCTTATCACTGCTGCACTAAAGACTGGCTCTCACACTGAGTGAGGAGATAATGGGGAGGTTTTTTTTTCATACTTCAGTGTGTGCATAGAAGAATAAGTGTTGTATAAAATGTCTGAGTATGAATCATTGGCAGACTGCTGCTGATGTTTGGGGTATTTTTAGTTTCAGCAGAAAGCGTCAGAATAAATATTCAGCTAATACAAATTCTTTAAATAGATAGAATAAATTAGGGTATACAGGAATATTTTTGGTTCTCATCACAGTATCATTCTGGTTGTTGTTGGTTGTGGAGCTGTTGCATTTTCTTGTTTCAGTTTATCACACTTATATATTGTTGATGGGAAACAACATTTAATCAATGTTGTCATATCAACAATGGATCAAATGACTCTGTATGAAAAATGTGATGAACCCACACATGACTGTGAACCAACTCTGCAGCCCCTTCTGCTCTATGGAGCATCTTAGTGTCTTTCAGCTCATTGTTTTGGTTTTACAATCCACGACCTGCAAACAGCTCACACAAAAAGTTATGGAACAGCTGGTGAACAAGGTCGAGCATTTAGCAACTAAAGAGCCATGTTTTCTCTCATGAATTGATGGAGACCAAAACAGGGCTAAAAGGAGTATTGCTACTTGTAATTGGTCCAGAGAAGAAATACTCTCAATACACTGCAGCTGCAGAAAAGATGTCAGATTTTCAGTAATTGTTAGAAGTGCCTCAAAACCAAAAAATAAATAAATTATGCAAAAAGCTTCTGCAGCTACAAAACAGTTGCTCATTTGGAAATGCCCACAACAGAAAAAAAAATAATTTGTTCAGCACAATAACTGAGGTAATATTTCCTAAATATGCTCATATAGAATCAATGCAATCAATGAGAGAGAGAGAGAGAGAGAGAGAGAGAGAGGATGAGACGAATGAGTGAGATGAGGAGGAAACATCTGTTTGGTGTTTGTGAGAACAACGTTCATTCTCATACTGTATTTAATCAATGCACATCTCCACAGATGGCTTATTATTATTATTTATGATACTTTGACTGTGCAGTATATTAACTATGTTATAATTAGATTGCTCCATCCTGTATGGATATCGTCCACACAACATTAAACTGACTGTAATAAGGTGTCACTTCATGTTATATAACCTCACTGTGGTGTATTGATTCTGTGTGTGGAAGATAATTGTACAAAAGGCACCAAGTTTAATTTCAGGTCATTTCTGTTGTCTGGGTTCAGGCTGCTTCTGTTCCAGCCTCATGGAGCTGTTTATTTCAAATCACTGTGATAGTGTGAATTATAATTGATATGAACAAGTTACTAATAGCAATTTGATCTGAGCTCCTTTGCTGTAATAGTCAGGTTTAATTTGTAACATCTCAAACTGAGAACATGTGGGGAATAAAAGGTTTCTAAATAAAAACCCTCCAAGTTGTACCTTTATGTAATTATAGTCTCATCCACTGCCTGATTCATCTGTTTCTCTTTTTAATCGTTGATTGAAAAGCTGAATGTGTGTTTATGTAGTTTAGGTCAGTCGATGTCTCCATTTAGCTTTAGAAGGATTACAAACTGACCCCCCCCCCCCCGACACACACAGGCTTGCTGACTCAGACGATATGTGATGGAAAATGTGCTGTTCTGTTGAAGTATTGACCGTTACTGGAAGCCAGACCAGAGAAAACGATGTTCTCTGTGTGGGCGGTTGGTCTTATGTGTGTGGGATTGAAGAGCGGTGACACTTCACAATTAGTATATCGGAACAATGTTGAGCTCAGGAGAAGGGTTATATAATCCTGCTTCCTTTAAACTTCTCTTGAAAGTCTTGTTCAAACTGAAAGAACTTGCTGCTACAGTATGTGGAGACGTTTTGAAAAGAACAGAGCTGTATATACAGTAAATAAGATGTTATGGATTATAACTAAAAAATGTATAACACACAACAGCTTCATCGAACAAGAACCACTGGTTTGTTGAGTCAGTACCTTCTCTGTGAAGTTCTTATAGCTGTATTTACTTGGCTACTATGTTTGGCTGTTTTTCATACCTTCATAGCTTCCTGACATTTCACTGTGGAATGTATGACTTTGTCTACCCTACAATGCCGTGTCTCTAATACACAACATAAAGACAAGTCTTCCTTCTCTCTGGCTCACCTTTATCTTTGGCACTAAACCCAAAAATACTCACAAACAGGGGCAGAGGCATTTTTCTGTCCCACTGGTCCTGTGACATTATTCTGGCCGTCACCGTCTTTTCAGCTCAGCTGCCTGTTCCACCAATGCAGAGTCGCCTCCAGTGGCAGGTGTTGTGCACTGCAATGCATCAGTTTAATAGAAAAAGGAAGCTGTGTGTATTTGAGACCTTTTTAAATACCTTTGTTTATGGTAATACCCTGATACCTTGTGTTCCACAGTTCTTCTCTTTTGCAGCAACGTCGCTGTTGAAGTAGAAATCTCGAGGATTTGTGTTTGTGTCATTTGGGAGATTTCTGAACATTATTCCTAAACTTAAATGTTCTCTGTTTTCCTCTCACAGCTCTCTTTACAGAGGTGCCACACGACATCAGGACACGCAGCGGCGAGGATGTGGAGATGGCGTGTTCCTTCCGTGGTGCGAGCTCTCCCTCCTACTCCCTGGAGATCCAGTGGTGGTACATCAAGGACCACAGAGACTGGCAAGAGCAGCCGGCCCACATCACTAATAATGTAAGCCGCGAGGGTAAACAGGTTTTCCCGGTGTGAGTCCCAACAGGGGTGCTTGTACCCCAGGGGGTAAACTTCAGCAGCTGCCAGGGTGAACATGAGAGCTCAGCTAATTAAAAATAGAGAGAGTGAACATATCCACATGTTTGGGTTGGGGGGGGGTGATGTGATGGTGATCCTTAGTACATTTACAGTAAACAGTAATAATGAATCAATGACTGAACAAGTGAAATAATTAGCTAAAAGAAATGAATAAACTGTTGAAACACTGAGCTGAAAGTAATGGATAAGAGGTGGAAACATTCAGTCTCTCTAAAGGGTGGTGAAGCACAAATGCAAACTGGACCAGAGAAATCTGAATGGTGACAGTTCAATTGTAAGAAAGAACAAACAACAACGATTTAAATCATCAATCATGTTAAATAACTTCCTGTTTATCATCCATTCAGAAAGACATATTTGGATGGTGAGGTATATGTCAGGTAACATAAATACAATAAAATCATAATGACATGTGCACTGAAGCACTGAAGAAAAAACTGCCCAGAGTATCTGTCTGTAACCTGGATGTTTCATCCTCAGTCTTTGAATATAGTCGATGTTAAGAAAACTCTTTTTCTTTTTCTTACCAAACATTGTATTGTGTGTTTGACAGTAAAAAGGACAATTGAAGAGAAAAGTGAACTCGTTTCCTGCATCACTGAGATGCTTATAGATGGTGCTTGAAAGCAGCCTGGATATTCATGAGGGCATTTGTTTTACTCCATATTGTTTCTTCAAGATGAAACTTTTGTAGCTGTTCAGCAGAGTCACAAGGTCCATTTTCACTTTCCCCATTTTGCGGTTGAATGTATTTGTTCAGAGCTGCTCGGACTGAACCTAAAGCCTGCCGTACATCAGGCAGAGGGAAATGCAATATTAGCCATGGCAGAAACCCTCTGGCATGGAAACGAAGGGATAATTGCTGATTAGCATTTGCCAGCACTGGGGGGAACAGGTTGACTCTCTCCCATCATGGGGGAACTCAGGCTCCCCTGTTGTGCCTCTAGACACTATAATTGGCACTGAGAAAGAAATAGATTTTCAAAATCTCTGTCTGCCCCATGAATAATTCATAGCCATGCCCAAAAGAATACCTCTGCATACACACACACACACACACACTCACACACACACACACACACACACACACACACACACACACACACACACTCTCACACACACACACACACACACACACACACACACACACACACACACAGGACACACACACACTCACACACACACACACACACACACACACACACACACACACACACTCACACACACACACACACACACACACACACACACACACACACACACACACACACACACACACTCTCACACACACACACACACACACACACACACACACACACACACACACAGGTCACACACACACTCACACACACACACACACACACACACACACACACACACACACACTCACACACACACACACACACTCACACACACACACACACACTGCTGCTCACAGGCTTAGGTGCTCGGTGCTGTCAAGTGTGCGCTCAGCCGTGCTCACTCACACACACACACACACACACACACACACACACACACACACACACACACACACACACACACACACACACATACATAAACATACATAAAGCTCAACCACCAGAGATCGTGATCAGTAATCTGAAGAAGTTCTTGTAATGAAACACAGCAGAAAGCGTCAGAAATGTTTGTCTGTTGTAATATGTTGCAGTTTTAAGTCAATGAAATGAGATATTTTTAGCATGGGATGTTTTTAGAAAAGTGCAGCCTCCATCAGCCTTCTGTCGCTAACGCCTCCTCCGTATCTCTGTGCAGGTTGTACCCCTGGAGGAAACATCCAAAGATGCCACCAAAATTAGCGTGAGTTTGATCTGTGGTCAGCTGCCAACCAGCACAAAGCAAAGACACTATCAAAGAACACTGGAGGAGTTTACAGTATATGTTTCCATTTATGCATCAAGTTGTATGTTAAACATGTTTTATTGATGTTACGTCAGTGGCTTTAAACACATCATCTTCTGTCTCCGTCAGGTGGTGAAAGTGGCCGGCAGCAACATCTCCCACAAGCTCCGCCTCTCCAGCGTCAAGCCGTCGGACGAGGGCACGTACGAGTGCCGCGTCATCGACTTCAGCGGCGCCGTGGCCCAGCACCACCGCGTGCGCGCCTACCTGCAGGTGGAGCCAGAGAGGAGTCGGGGGTCGGACGGCGTCAGGCTGCAGGAGCCAGGGCAGCGGTCAAAGGGGAACCACCCGCAGCTCCATCAGCAGGCAGAGGGCAGGGACCTGAGGAGGAGAGCAGCCGGCAGCAGCACTGACTGTACTGAGAGCTGTGTGCTGTAGAGTCTGTCTGCATGCTGACCTCTGACCTCTGCACAGGGACGCTCATCCACACACACACACCACAGAGCTGTCACACATCACTGGACCCTTTGTGTCTCACGCTTTGGTTCTCTTTAATGTTGCTGTTGAATGCCCATAAAGGTTTTATTGACAGTTCATATGATTGTGTTCTCTCTGTTGCTTTGTTGTTTGTCTCTGTGCTTTTTCCTCCTGCACTGACTTTGTGTTAATGTGACATTAAGGCTGCAATAACAGAGACATTTGTTCTTATTATTTCATCCGAGCGGACTCTTTTCCTCACGACGGTGGAGAGTCAGAATGATTATAATTCACTGATACAGACCAGTTCATTTGCAACGTGCCACTTCGACTGTCTCTCACCAGAACACATGGCAGAAGCTGCAATATTTCAATGTAAATGCTTTTTAAGGAGTAAAGAATAAATGAAGCTTTGTTCATCTGAATCTTTGGTTCAACACGATCTGTATTGAGCTTTCTACACCACGACTAGAATGTTTGTCAGAGTAAGAAATGTACGCCTTCATCACATCGAGATAATATATGACTTCCTGTGTATATTCACACTGTAGACTTTCATTGTTATCATTTAAATAAAGTTTACTCTGTGCTGCTTAACCAAACGACTCCAGAAACACCATAATATGTTCATCACTCCGAACGTCTGTCATCGTTTTCCCAACCACAGTATAACTTTTATGGAGTTTCTCACCTGGTTCATGTTTCTCTTCTTGACTGTGTTTGTTCTAAGTGCTGCTGTTTGGTATCTGTTCTGTTAAATACATTCATTTGAAACGACTGTGGTCTTTTATTTCTCCATGTTTCTGCTTTTAGCTCTGCATAGCGACTGAGTCAATGTTGCTGTGGATATACAGTGAGTGAATTACCATTTCAGCTTGGAACAAACCCTTGTCACATATACATACATGTGAATGTCAAAGGAAACTTACAATAGAAAAAGATCTATTTTTGCATTTGATCTACGGCTATTACAACTACGACTACTATAGAATGATAGAATGTGAGGTGATTCAGTTTTCACTTTCTCTTTACCATCTCAACAACAGACAATTGTTCTGATGTTAATTCTATTTATAACAGCCATGTGTTGCAGCCAGCTACAACACAAACAAAGCCTTCCACAGCAGCCTTGTTTTCAATACTTGCAATTACAGACTGTGGCCAGAAGGGGGCAGCATTTCCTCTAACAACAGGAAGCAAATCGCACATGTTCTATAAAACAACATCAAAGTGAAACAACTTCACAAATATGTCAGGCAAATCATCACCTTTGCTGCAGATGTAAAATAAAAGAATCCACACTTCATGCACAAACACATTTTGTCCAACAAGATCAAAGACTGAGTGAAGACAGTCTGAATAACTGAAGAGCAAAACAGTGAGACATGTGTAACAAGTCTTTTAATTATAGTGCACTGAAAAAGTATAAAAAATAGAACATAATACTTAAAAAAGCTTCGTCACTTCAGACTGTGAGAAGAAACAGTCTGTTTTAAAGTTTTGCATGCACAGATCTGATTAACCTTAATGAGTACGATGCAGGTCACAGTTAAACATCTATGGCTCTGGATAAAAACATACATACATAATCAATATACAGTGAGCTTCTAAAGTATTCGACTGAAAAAGCATGTTATGTATCAAACACTGCAAAAGGACGGGGCGTTTGTCTGAACTCAAAAAGAGTAAGAATACTGCTCTAATGGACTGGCTTTACTTTCCAATAATGACGTTTCTGTAGCCTTTGACGTGACACAACTTGTTGCTGTCGAAGTCCACCACCAGCTTCCTCAGCCCAGAGTGAGTGGGAGTGAAGTAAATCTTCACCTTGGCCTCTTCCCCGGGAGCCACTGAGGAGCCGAGCCTGCGGAGTAAATATTTAAATATTACATTTGAGACCCACAGGAGGAGGACGTTTATCACAGTCCTGATTGCATAAATATTTAGACGCTCGATTGCAACTGACACAGCACTGACTATTTATGGACATGATGCAGATGGAGCTGTTTGAAGTGTTCGACAGGAGGGTGAAAGTTTCATTCTTCCTTTTGTTTTGTCCAAATAATAACACTGACCATGAGCTGGACAGAGTGCAGACATCATCATGCATCATGAACACAGTCAGAAATCCAAAGCTGCATTTATACAGGTAAAATAACTGACTGGATACTCCTTCCTTTAAAAGAGATCAAGGTCAAGGACATGTATCCTGCTGAGCAATAACAAACCACCTCACTGCCATTTCATCATCATCATGTCTGAACCGGGGGGCTCCTGTCCTGACTGAGCACGGGCACATCCAGCCTGACATGTGGACTCTGGACCCTGATGCTACACATCAGAATTTATAAGAAAGTTTTCCATTGCACAAAATCATTGAGGCCAAAAGAAGCCCATGCATTGTTACCATCAGAAAGTAGAAAGAGTTTCCTGTATGTTCTTTTACATATGTTGACTGTTGCTTGCTTCTTAGTCTTGGAGAAAACAGGTTCCTGTGATGAGCTAAGTCTGAAGAAGAATGTTTTAATTGCGTCACAGTTTCCAGTTGTGATTGGTCGACTCATGCCCTGTATGTCTAAAGAGTAATAAATGCTCATACAACCTCTCGGAGATGACACGTCCCCCGGTGAGGTTGGCCCCCTCGATGCTGAAGCAGCAGCCCTCCAGCGGCTCCGGCAGCGGGTTCTGCAGGGTGATCTCTGCAGCCAGCTTTCGCTTCTCCTTCGGTTCACCCAGGATCTGCAGAGCACGGCCACAAGCTTTGTTAATACATGCTGTCGGCCCTTAGCATGGTCTCACCCATTAACTGGTGTGACACTTCAGCATTAATAATCAACTTTCTCAAATTCTCAAAAGTCTCATTTTGCATTTACCTAACATGAACATTGCACAAGTCATTTTTGCCACCATCAGTCGTGAGTTCTCCTTCTGCAGATCAGAGCCCAACAGTGTATTACAGTTGACTCACTCTGACTTTGATTTCAGGATTCTCCAGCACGATGGTTCTCAGAGCCAGGATCTGCTCTCGGGTGGTGTAGTCCAGCAACAGAGCTGCCAGGCGGATCAAGTTGTCCTCAGTGAGCAGGCCACCGTACTTGGAGTAGTTGAGCCTCAGAGGAACTCGCCTCTCTGGAAGAACACAAACAACATATTTAACATATTTAATACTCACAGAGGAAAGTGAACAAAGCATTCACATGTAAACGACCGGCTCACCTTCTCCTGGCGACAGCTCAACATTGAGCAGGTCTTTAAAACCGCAGTTCCCGCCCAGAAACCCGCTGTAGGTCATGGCGCAGGATCCGAACGCCAGCCGGCACTTCTTCTCGCTCTGCGTGTTGTTGGTGACCACGGCGAACACGTCGAAGTCGCAGCCCTTCCTCATGTCTGCTGTGACCTTGATGGTGAGGTGGAGGCCTTGATCAAGCTGCTGCTGGAGCAGCTTGTTCTGGTGGTTGGCCTTCTTGAAAGCCTCCCGCTCTTCATCAGAGCCTGACAACAGGGAAGCAACAAAATCAACTGAGAAACACAAATCTCAGATATGACCATTTTAAGTTTTACCTTTAGCAACAGTCAACTTCTGTATAGTATCAAACCTAGCATAGACCTTCTTAAACACAGGCATTTAGGAGTGGAACTGATGGAAATGAATGAATTTATTTAGAGGAGGTTTGTATTGTTTATATAGTTAAGGTCAAGTTTTATGTTAGTAGATGTTAGTAGACTAGTTCGATGTTTAGTTCAGTTTTTTCTCTACCTTCAGGGTACTTGTACAGGTGAGTGATGTCCTCTCTGTCGTCGCTGCCCACGCTCTTTGTGCTGATCTTCTGGCCCACAACTGTAGTGGAAGTGACTTTTGAGGTGCTGCCGTCTTTTTTCTTCATGTAGGTATCGACGTCGGCGTTGACCTCGGCGAAGACAAACGGAGCGTCGTACTTGAAGGTGAGCTCGCCCTCCTTGATGGCCCTGACCGGGATGGGCCCGCAGCAGTACACTCCTGAGGGGAGGGGACATATCATACATTCAAATAATGATAATAATAACAGTTTGTTTGGAAAGCTCCTTTCATACAACAGTGAGAGGCATCGCTTGTTAAGATAAGATAAGATAAGATAAGAGATAAGTTGTTTTTTTTTTTTTTTTTTATCTTTAGAGAGCCCTCTTCCCTCATATCTCTCGTGTAGCTTTGGGGGGGGGGTTTGAACAGTTGCTGGGAACCTCCAGTAAAGCAGATGATTGCTCTGTTCTTGTTCTGAGACAGAGGGGATAGAGCCACGACCAAGACTGGCTTCACTGGTGCAGCTCAGCTCATTACCGTCACTCTTCTCCTGAGGTGTGGGGTCAGTGGCCTGCCAGCCATTAAACATCTCCGATTTCAAGTCAGGCCTGGTCATCCAGTTCTCCACCCAGCAGTGATAATTCCTACAGATACAAACAAATCGTTTGACTTGGTCAAGTCACAGTCGATAAACTCATCACTGTTCCAAACTGTCTTCTGTCTTGGAAGCCTTCATTTAAATTTATGATCACATTGTATGTTGATGTTTTTCCAAGCCTCATTTGAACCAGGAAGATAAGACTTTATACTTTAAATACCGCTTCATAATCTCTCACAGTAAGTCTGACAAACTCAGAAATATCTCCCTTTGTACGAGCTTTTCCCTTCAGAATATATAATTTTACTACGTTCAAGTCCATTGATATGATACAACTCTGCCTCCTCCTGCCATATGACACAAATGAAACATGAGTATTTACCAGATCATATCTCTGGACTGCATGGGGTCTCCATTTTCATCGATGTAGCGTTCGATCACCAGGTTGCTGTTGGTGTCATGGGCTGACAGGAAGTTGGTGATGACCCGGCAGGGGATGCCGAGAGCTCTGGAAACTATAATTAAAAAAAAAAAAAAAAAGAGCGCGTGAGTATTGCAGTATAGAGGAAGAGGATATAGTGCATATGCTGTGTGGTTACATATCATGTGTCAGACAGATCAAGTGTGTTTCCCAGTGATAGTCCACCAGGCTCCACTTGCTCCTATCTTACCTGAACAGGCCACTGCAGCAAACACCCAGCACTGTCCGTAACGAACCGGCTCGCAGGCCTGTGTGGACCAGTTCCGCAGGATCTCCACGCTTCCCTTCCAAAGCAAAGGGCTGACGCCTCCTTCATAGCCGTCTGTCCATTTTCCCAGCAGCACCCCTTTGTCATCATTACAATTCACCTACCAGACAAAGAAGAGACGTTTAACCCTTTTTTCTATATTTCACACACATAAACCATATAAACATAAATAAAATCTAAGCATGCAAATAAAAAAAAATCAATAAATATCTTTTTCTAATCTGAATACTTGATGATGAAGACACCAGATATGAATATGACTTGTTATGATTTGGGCTTTAGTTTAGTCATTTCCTGTTTTATTTTGTAAGAGAATAGCCTCAAGTGTGTTTGTTATTTTACTTCCTGTCTTTGTGTTTTTTTCCCGCCTTTGGGATCACTGATTGTTTTCACCTGTTTTCCTCCTCTCTTTGTGTATTTAGTCTGCATCTCCTCCCTCTCTCCCTCTTTGCCAGTTTGTCTTTGTGACAAGCATTACAGCCCTTTTTGTTTATTTCTTGCTTTGTTTCATTTTTTTCTGCCTGGTTTTCATTTCTTTGTCTGCCTGGTTTAACCACCTTCCCTGCTTCACCATGCCCTAACTCTTTTGTTTTGTGAGTGAATATCATTGACCTGCTCCAGTCCTGCCTCACTCACCATGGCACTCAGCACCCTGGAGACATAGATGGGGTTTTTCCTCTTGGAGCAGTCTTTTCCAGGATTCTTGAAGCATTTAGGATTCATATCCAGAATCTTCAGACAGGCATCCAGGACTCCACTTTCAAACTGTAGAGAAAAAAAAACAATCGAGGCTGCTCATTAGTTTGTTAGTGATGAAGTACAGAGGTGGACAAATCACCAGAAGTGAATCCAAGGTTAAACACACCCAAACAAAGCTCAGTCAAACCGTTTCACATTTCACAGTGAAGGCTGAATTAAAGTGTCAGATGTTCAGAAATTACTGCATATTTGCAGTTACATAAAACATCACAAATCACTGGATAAGTGGACTTTCCCCTGTTATCAGATTAAGTGTGATGAACTTTGACGGCGGCGGTGTTGGTGTTGGTACCTGGCCAAAGTTCCAGGGAGTTGGTATGGGATGTTTGTAGGTGCCTCGGAAGATGATTCCGTCCTGAGATAAGACGTACTCTGCCAGACTCTGCTCGTCCTCCATGTACACGGCATCTCCTGTTGCCAAGATACATCACAAAATCACAATACAGTGAATGTCCTCAGACGGATCCTGAGCGGATTATGACAGATAATGACGTGACTAATATTGGTCTTATTTGCTTGGAGACTAAAATAAAACACAGCAGCTGCAGGTGCTGGAGTTCAGTCACAGCAGTGGAATCAAAATGAAACAACATCAACAGTTAGGATAGGAATAGTTTGTCATTGTGGTGAATGTGCTGACTCCATCCAAAGATAACAAACCAGTCTAATGAGCTAGTTCACTAATCAATCACGTTATATCTCATTCGCTGGTTCTCGCTGGACAACCTCAACGTGACTTCAAGATTTCAGGAAGTGACGACCAATATAAACACATTGTCATTTTCATTCTCACTGGCTGTTGTTGTAACCTCATGTATTTACCACAAAGATATGGGAGTGCTATTGATCTTCTCATCTGACTCTGGACTCTGGACCAAAAAAACTATTGGTTAAAAACTAGTAATATTCCCATACATGGTGTCTTCAACATGGCTGCTGAAGAGCTCTGTTCATGAGCCCACTGTGGAATGAATCCTGCCAGCAGATACTCTGGATGACAGCTTCATGGATGGACTGTTTACCCACCTGGACACCAGGGGTTAAAGAGCAGGATGAACTCAATCCGCCCTGCTCCCCCCAGGGTCAGGGTGTAGCGGCCTATAGGAGCTCTCGGCGTTGAGCAGATGGATAGGGCCACCATGTCTCCGGGGGGGCTGGTGACGGCGGCGCTCCAGCGGGACTTGTGAATGTTGGCCGACAGACCGAAGGAGGCCCTGGTGCCGTACTCCTCAGAGGGCTCCGGACCTGCAGGTGACAGTCGATATGGTTGAGACTACATGTGGGGAAATAGACTAGAGATCCTGGTCAGACACGTCCGGGGAATGGAAACTCACAGGGTGCATTTTCACTGTTTTCCCAAGGCTGTCTAAATTTAGTTCAAACATCTCTGGAATCTCATCTCACGCATGAACAGCGTCACTGTAATGGCACCTAATGGTGACCAAAACTGATCGGGACTCACGTCTCCTCGAGCGACCTCAGCTCAGATCTGAATTCTGGTAAGTTACATAAAAGTCATTGGTGCTCACTTTGATCCAAAGAGTACATTCCTTCACATCTTCCATCGGGCACAGCCAACTAAACCAAAGGCAGTTTGTTCAGTTCTTCTCACTGGGTGGGATTACAGCTCCCATTCCAATCCATCAAAATATGCCTGACTTTAAAGGTTGATACTGTTATCTGTGCTTGAGCACACGCTTTCCTGCTGGCAAGCAGCACTTCCTGTTTAAACAGTACGATCTCATGGAAAGAAACAGCTGTCTTATCAAACTGTACATGAGACGTTTATCCAAACACGAACTGACAAGAAACCAGCATCTTTACCCAATGATCCCATGAGGTCACAGTAAAGGTTAAATCCATTATTATTATTATTAATGATAATGATAAGGGAGGAGCTGGACAAACCAAAGAGAACATCTTCAAGCTACTGTGAGTGTGTAAAAACAAGCTGCAGTATCACCGACCACTGAACAGGGGAAATTACTTCCTGTTCCTTTCCACAAACAGTGCTGCCACTTTCCCCTCTCATCTCTGGAATCACAATGGGTAGCAAAGAGTATAATACAACACACAGTGGTTTCCAATGTGACCCCAGCTTCCTGAATGACCACACTGTTTGTCCTTCATCCTCGGCTCATTATAAAGTCATTATGACACATTTGTCATGTTGTGACACTTTTGTTCATTTAGACAGAAATTTATATGAATATTGCATCGATTCATTTTAAAGCTAGTGAAACAAATTAGTTCTATATGTAAAAGCAAAGAGGTAAAGAAGGAGTAGCACCTGTTTCTGCAACACAGTCCAGGGAGCTGACCCCCGGTTCGTAGACTCCAGAGCGCAGGTACAGGCTGATGGTGAAGGGTTGACCTCTCCTGACGATCAGCCGATCCACACCGTTCAGATCAGTGCGATGATCGGTGTTGTTGATCTCACATTCCAGGTTCCAGCGTTCGATGTCCAGAGCTTGAAAGAAGAGAGGCGTTTAATAAAGAGGGAAAACTGCAGCCAGGCCCCATAAAAACCCTGTAAAATCAGTGTTTATCACACGTCTCACACATGGTGACCTGCAGAATCTTATCCACTGAGAATTTAGGTTTATTTCTTTTTAACGTCACCTAGTCAAAGTCACAGACACAGATTTAGATTTCTTGAAAATATTTTTTTACATTTTCACTATATTCATTAAAAAGTGTAGAACATACTCGTCTGTTTCGATCATTTTCTTGGTTCTTGTTCTAATGTAACAGGAGGTTATTGTTTGTCTTTATGGAGCACTTCAAATATCACAACATCGTCTTGATGAGGAACAAGTTGTAAAAAACTTAAAGCTGTGTGTACGATACAGGATATTTACCAGAATTTACAAGAGCCAACATTTACAAATACTGTTTTTTACAGGAGGCTTGTGGCAGATGAAGCAGAAGGCTGCGGTGAACTGGAGTCTGGGTTTCTTCATGTTGTGGCTGCGACTGTGTTTCTGAGGTTTTCTGAGAGGGAACTGCTTTCCCAGCCTGGTTCCACTAACTTTCATAATGACTCTATTCCTGAATGATTATTTAAAAAAAAAGAAAAAGAAGAAGAAAAAATAAGACTGCGGGACACTTCGCAGTCATTTATGGTAACATGATTTTGTGTGTGTATGGATTTAACAAGAGGTAAACACAGACAGACAGACCCTCCCTGTGAAGAGAGCCGCTCCTTCTCTCCAGGGCTGTGACTAAGACAATCCCACCCTCTGACTTCCTGTTTGTGGGAACAGTTCGGGTCACCCTACATAATGCCTCCACACTCCTCCTGTCTGGGCTGACATGTCCTGTCAGGAGGTTAACCCCTCCCTGTATCTGAGGTGCTGGTGTCAGACACTGAGCAGAGAAGACTTCCTGCTGTTTTACAGGACGTCATGAGGGATCGTTCAGCAGCTTCTCTCTGATGTTTGGGCTGATCTTGACCTTGGTTCAGTTCCTAATTGAACACATGTTAGTGGAGCTAATTAGGGCGAATGCCTTAAAGATGACAGCGCTACCTTTCCTGGGACAGCTGGAGATTGTAGTGAGATCATGAGGCTTTGTGTTCAGCCTGAGCACACTCTGCAGCCTTTCAGCTCTCATTTGATCTGTGCAGATCATTGCATCGCAGCTCAGACGCTTTTTAACAGTTTATTGAGAAACCGTCTGGAGATGTAATCTCTCACTCGGGTCCAAGAAATTCAGTTTTTTCTCTTTTTCCTTTTGAAGGGAGAAGAATTTTACTGTACTTGCAACTCATAGCGAGAGAATGTGAAACCAGTTAAGCTTTAATAACCTTCAGAAACAACAGACTAGTGGTGCGATGGGAAACTGACGTCACCCTCTCTGCGCTGATTTGGGGAGTGTTTCTGTGACAACATAATTGATATGAAGGTTCAATTCATTTTGATTTGCTCCAAAACCAAAGTGCATCAGCATATGTGGTTTCAGGTAAAGCAGTGCTGGTGTAGCAGATGGTTTGATGTGCGGTGTAAAGCCGAGCTGGACGTTTCACAGTAGCTTTATTCTGTAGGCTCGCATGACTCGCAGCACAACACTCTAATATGAAATGCATGGAAATTCCTCAGCCTTGACCTCGCCTGTCTCCACTAACCTTCACATAGTGTGCACGCCCACGCCTCACTCCCACTGTACCAACCATGAGCCCACACCACACAGGGACTCTCTCAGTGAGCATGAGCCTTATAAGGAAATTAAAGCCAAATCGAGCTGGTGTCATCGCAGTCATTGCCGGTTCAGTAAATACTATTTAAATCCTGGAAAAATAAATATGCGGCCGTGAGAACTGAGAGGAGTTTTCAGTCCTGCAGGTAACACCCATGTTGACTTCAGGGCTCAATCACAGACACTTTTAATTCTCAGTAAATGCTTTGTGAATGTCTGACGGCTGGAAAAGTTGGCAACACTGATTCATTTATATGCTGTTTGTTGTACAGGCAAAGTCTAAATTCGTATTTGTGCGTGACTGCTCCAATAGAAATCCTACATGTTCAGACTTTAGCCTGTCTCAGCTCACATGCTTTCTGTTAAATACAAAGTGAAAAGTGCTCATCTTTCCAAGCGTAAAGCCCTCCTCCACACATTTTTGGTATGCTACACGTTTTGCCTCCACATTCACACACGTCAATAACATTTTAACCCTGAGTGATTTACAGCGAACCTGGACGTCAGACTTGTTTGAGAACTTCTGAATATCTCTACTAGAACTATTTGTAGGGTGGTATGCTTCCAACAAACAGCTAACTGATGGAGGCTCCAGCTGCTCTCAGATGCCATGATAAGGGTTCAGGTCCCGGGGCAACAATCATCAACTCACACATGAGGGTGAAACATTTTTCACATGCACTGGTCTTCAGAGCACTGGTGAACGTGAGGCTACTCCTGCAGCAGTGACACCAGCTGAGACCAGTATGTGCAAGGCTGACTGTGATAACTCCATCTGTCACCTGTGTAGTTTGGTCATTCACTCCTCAGTCAGTTACAGTTAAAGTGAACACAAACACCCATAATAAGAAACGATGGGAGGAAACAAAGCAAGATAACTGGATAAGCATAAATATAGATTATGTCACTATGAATTTATGTATTTTGATTTGGCAGTTATGAACTATTATCCAACTTTCTAGTGAATGACAAGTAGTCTCTAAATTACTTAAAGATCTCAGGCAGCTTCTGATTCTTTAGATAAAAGATTTAGCTTACCTTGAGTCATGACTGCTGCTGTGGTCTGTGTTTTCAATGAGTCTCCAGCTCAGAGGGCAGTGCTGTGTCTCTCTCTCTCTCTGTTATCTCGGCCCTTTTTGTAGTCCTCCTCCTGCTGGTCCAGTCAGTCTGAAGGTGGGCGGGACGACCCTCCCCTAAACAGAACACACCCCCACACACATATGCACCATTGTAGTCTCTGTACATCCTGCAGTGATTCATTAGAGACTGTACGTCACAGCGAACGTTCCAGTGTTATTCCATGGTTTCCACAGAAGAAGTCCACTCTGAACTCTGTGATCTTCTCTGAACCAGCTGAATATTACAAAGAGAGTTGTGTCATTTCTGCATCCGGAAGCTGTTTATTGGATAAGGCAAGATAAGAAACACACATGTAGCTCATATGGTGGTGCAGAGATGATGGAAAGCACAGGCAGGTGACCAGGAATTGTTGGGTTCAAAAAAATATAAGTTGACATTACTGGTAAATTATAATTTGACAGAGGTTTAGGAAGTTTGTCCAACACCATAAGGTTTAATATTCTGTCAATGTGTCTGTTATTGTTAATGTCCCATGACAGAAAGAATGAATGGATCATGACTATGAATTGTGTGTGTGTGTGTGTGTGTGTGTGTGTGTGTGTGTGTGTGTGTGTGTGTGTGTGTGTGTGTGTCCTCACACCTCCACACAGATCTCTTTACATGCACACACTGTACATGAGCCAAATGTACTGGGTGACATGTTCCTTAATATAACATGAGTTTGGGAGGTGTCGTTTATTTTCATCTCACACACGCCATCCTGCTGCCATGGATACTTATTAGTGCTTATTAGTTCGCTGCTGAAAATAGTCCCTAACAAAAGCAGTAATTGCTTCTGTCTCATTAACATCTGTTGTTGTGTCAAGTTGTTAAAGGGACTTGCTCGGCCCTTTATTGTTATTCTGTATATTTGGAGCCAGTGTTAAAGATGTGCATCCTCTGTAGGAATGAACAGGCTGCAGCTGAGTTTGAACACACAGTTGGTTTTCATCTTTTTATGGAATTTGTTGACAATGAAAAACAGAATAATACTGGTTTTAATCTTTAGGAAATTAAACTCTATTAGTCACGTCAGCTGGAAATCAGAGGTGCATTGCAGGAAGTTACTGTAATTTGTTCAAGCTCCAAAGTCTGATTTCAGGCTACATCACAGCAGATTCATTACAAAGATCATTTGCACTGGTGCACAATGAGGTGAAGAGGGAGGCGTGCGTGCACAAGAGTGCACAAGACGACAAATTGCACAAACAAGTTTGAAGTCGCTGCTAAAGTAAAAGTAACACGCCTGCTGCAACATTGATTATACACTTGCTTGTTTACACTGAAGCCAATTATTCACCAAACCTGCACAAGTCACTGGCCAGTAATGAATCCGTACTTGTTCCTATGTTAATAAAAGCAGAGGATGAAGCCAGTCATATGGTTTGAAGTACTCTGGGCAGACTAGCATTAACTACAAACACAAGTCTTGGCTGCGGAGTCGGGCATTACGTCAGCAAAGTGAATTCAGTGATTAATGGAGTTCTGTCCAAACCCACACAGTGGAAATGACTGAGTGGCTTTGCCAAGGCAGGCTTGGCTGCTTCAAACAGACTGTGGCATCTATCACCTGAACTCACTTCCAGATTAAATAATAACTCTCTCTCTGTGTGTGTGTGTGTGTGTGTGTGTGTGTGTGTGTGTGTGTGTGTGTGTGTGTGTGTGTGTGTGTGTGTGTAAAGAGGGGGAAAAAAGTGAAATACTGAAAAAACAGGGAAACACAAGAGTACCATGTTTATTTTAAAGCCCCCTTAAACGATAATAAATACACGTCTATATGGAGAGGGCTTGTTTCTGACAGCTGATGCTACACTGCACAGTGATTAAACATAAAATGTCTTGAATGAAATAAATTCATATTCTAACCTTAACACAGTTCACACGGCTAAACTCACCGTCATTGTACGGAATTCGTCAATGATTCACAAGTACAGCTGGGTCAAATACTTCGAAGGAAAGTTCCATAAAATGGTTAAAGAGAAGTGATAGAGAAGTGATGTTTTCTATATTACAGAGTTCATGACCTCTGATGTCGAGGGCACCTGCTAATAGCTAGTCAGCATTATGTTTACTTTCACAATGACCGTGATACAGTATTAGCTTGGTGTCTACAAAGATTAATTTCTTTCTCTGCACTTTTCATAAAGTTACTATCGTGAATTAAGTTACTCTCTCTATTTAGAGTCTGATGTTTTTCCTATATACATGAGATACTCAGAGAAAACATGTTCTGGTCATTTGCTTTCATTAATCAAGAAAATACATCTACCATGTATTACAGCATACATCACATCTGAAATACAGCTGCATCAGATACTGCAGTACTTTCTCAGCTGTATTAGTACTTCATCTGACATATGTGGTAATTAAAAACAGATAGTATTCACCAATATCTGAGTTTAGAAATTTCAGTACAACAGTAAGAATATTGGTTAACTTTATTGCAAAAAATGTTGCGGTGCAAATTAAAAACACAGATAAAATCCAACACATTCAAAATCACTGCCACACATTCTGTAGTATTTCAAATAGAAAAGCCGTTACACAGATCAATATCTTCATACCAGTAGCGTATTAGTTTATACAAAAACTGTAAAAAGAAAGGAGTGAATGGGTTTTAATTTTCAGTGGAAATAAGTGAGACACATGTTGTTGCAGGTTTGACAGATCTGTACAAAAGGAAACATTCAGGAGATAAAAGATGGATGATGTGATTCTTCACAGACATTCATGAGATTTTATTGAAGTCCCCTGGGAACATGCTTATAAAAGTCTGCACGTTTGATTTCACCAGTATTATCTTTGACTACTGCAACATTTTAGCACTATGCTGTGAATGACAGATAAGCACAGACTCAAAGACTGGAGCTACTCTATGAAACAATTAAGCTCAAAATGTAACACATTCATAGACATTTTCTGACCTATTGTTTTAGTGGTGCGATTGAAAAGAAGATCTATTTACAGAGTGGTAATGTGGTAAAAACAGCTGGTATTAAATGACGTCAGTTTAAATAGTTTCATCTTCACCGCTGACACCAGCCGGCAGCTTTCCTCTTTACTCGTGTTGCCTTGAAATCTGTAGGAAAAAGAACAATCAATCAAACTTTTCCTTTCAACAGCAGCACAGCTTTTTATTGACATAAGAGCAATCTGTTCAAAACTGAGCTGAATTATATTCATTTGCAAAAGATGAGTGATGTATAATTGTATACACTCACCTGGTACCATGTGTCAAACCTCAGTGGATTTTCCAACACTAGCGCTCTGAACCTGAGGGATTCAAAACATCATTATTGCTTTAATCACAGCTGACAGTATTTCTAATGTTTTGACCTCACAGACAATGACGTAATCACTGGAGATAGGTTTAGTGGTGCACCTTGCTGCAGGGCAGATCTTTGGCCTGGCTGGGAGGTTTGGGTTTGGGCTTGGGTGCAGCTGGTGGTGGTGTTTTTTCTGGGGATCTTGCCGGAGCGTTTGGTTTGTGGAGGAGCACAGAGGCTTCAGCTCCATGAGCGGCCGCTGCCTCTTTAACAGTGATCATGGAGGCGCAGACCGAGGAGGCGTCCTCCACCTCTCCTCCGATGGCTGAGTGGTAGCTGTGGCTGGAACTGCTGAAGCCGCTCACGCTCTCCCCTGAAGACTCAGAGCTGTCCACTGAGAGAAGAGAAGGAGGATTATTCACATGATCAATGGATGGATGGACGAATGATCGGATCCATTTACAGCTGTGACTTAAAAGAAATGTCTTAACAGGAAAGCCAGGGCTCACATGTTTCAGTAATCAACATCCCAACAGAGATGTCCCTGGATGGATGCCTTAAAATTGGCCCTGACCTTTGACCTCTCTAACAGGCTCCCCAGCAGCCTCAGTGAAGCTGCACATCAATTGCACACTATAAGTTCCTGGTTATACCATTGCATCGAATCCTCTGGTCCATTGTCACTTAAACTGAAATCAGCATTCTCATCATATATGAGTTAACTCACATAACAAGTTCTGACTCCCACTCTCGTGATCCAGGTCGTCCTCCTCCAGAGCTCCGGGAGGCGACACGTATCCTCCAGGGCCTCCTGAGACCACCCTGCGCTTTGGCCCACACAGGTACCCCACAGGGGACAGGGAGCCCCTCCCAGAGGACGAGGAGGAAGATGAGCTGCTTCCTGAACCCACGGATTTTGGCCGCCCTCCTGGAAGGCCGTCCTGTGAACCACGTGATCCCGCAGAGGACGGCACCTTGTTTTCTGCTGAGACCAGAGGAGAATGTGTTTCATGATAAGCACGGAAAAGGGAAAGAGTACTGAAAACTATCACAATACTCAACTACAAATACTAAAATGAAAGTACTAAATAAGTCCTACCTCTTCCCATCAGTACATAGTTGACAGCTCTGTCACTGATAGCTGCCTCACTGGGCTGGATGTCCATGAAAGGCTTGTTTCCAATACCCATGAACACCCTCTCCTGCATACGGACCTCTAGAAAACACACGGGAAATCATCATATAACATTAAAGAAATGACACTGAAACACGTACAATTTGAATAAAGAGTGATAATGAAAATGTTACTGAAATCCACCCATATAGGTGGTACAAACATTCATGTATTATGAACATACCAAGCTCTAACAATGAGCCTCTACCACAGTGAGCGGACATGTGACCATATGGTGCTGTGATGTACGGTGAGCACAGTGTGTGTTTGTTTGTACCTCTGTTGTGTACTGCCTGCTCCCACAGGATCCGCTCCAGGTCCTTGGTCCAGGCGTCCTTCACCTCCCGGCTAACTGCTTGAAGTGTGTATGTGTCCTGGGTTTTCCTCTTCCTGAACCAGATCTCGAAACAAAGGCCGCTATCACCGCTGTTTTGCGTCAAGCCGATATCTGATGTCTAGATGTAAACAAAGACAAGTGGATCAGGTAGGATGACACTTGAATGTCTCATCCTGGCCTGCTCCGAGGTTCTGTGCTTTTGTTTCATGTCATTCAGCCTTTGTGTGTTTCCCTCCTGTTTGCCTATATGCCTTGATTGGCTTCACCTGTGATCGTCCTATCCGTGTGTATTAATCCTTGTACTGTGTGTCAAGCATCACAGCTCATTTCTTTGTGTTTAGTTCTGGTGTTTTTGGATCTTTGCTGCGTTTTCCTGGACCCCATCTGTTTTTGGAACTTCTGATTCTTGGCTGCTTCCTGTCAGATTTGTTTGCCTGTTTGAACTGCTTTCTGTGATTTTCACCTCTGCCTGCCCGACCATCCTGAAAGCTTTCTTTCTGCCTCTGTTGTCTGCATTTGGGTCCAATCCCATGTGTTCCCACTACCCTGCTTGCACAATTGTCAAAGGTTAAAATACAGGAAGCAGTTTGGCAAATTTGTGAAAACACAACTGCCGGACAGGACAAAAATGTAACCTCAGTGTTGAGTGACTCTCTTGAGCAAGGCCAGACCGGCCATCGAGGGGACAGTGGATTTTTACAGATCGGGCCAAAGTAACATCCATTGATCTGGTGCTAGTTGATAGCTCCTGTTTTGCATAAGGTTGCAATTCAAAGCTTATACATAGTGTGAGTGGATTTTATCTAATATCTAAAGTCTAATATATACTCTCTTAATACAACATTGAGTAGAATTCTTTCCAGCGGATTAAATTATTCACTAAAACTGATTCTGCAGCTGAACATCTCAAATTTCTTCTACCATTGTTTATGCATTTTCTTCAAAGTAATTTTTCTGTTTAGTTTCAACATCCAATCTGTGACCCGGGGTCAAATGTCACGTCCGAACCTGCATGGAAGTGATTTGGAAAGTTCCCCACATTGTGACGAATGATGGAAAAGTACCTCTGTAAATGATGAGTAAACGTATTGCAAGACAACAGTGAATGCCAGCGACGATAAGTGATCTCGTAGTGACTTGTTAAAAAGAGGAAGTGGTGACTGGTACTTCTGCTACACATTCATTCTTTTGAACTTTGCATAATTGTTTGTGTCCTCACCTTGAACGACTGTTTGTAGATGTATGTGTCATTTCCTACGTCCGTCTTCCTCGTCTTGCTAAAGAGGACGAGTTCTTGAAAGAGGAAAATGTGGCGGAAACATTTTTTCTTCCTAAATGTGACCAGGAACTCATCCTGACGTATCAGCTGGCCCTGCTCCTTCAGATTAACCTGCAGTGCATAAAAGAAGAAGTCACTGGCTGCCATGTACTGTGGTCAGCAGAGAGGCACCACAGTTCCTCAGGAACACTTCAAGAAACGTGGGAGATTCATACTGTACACACAAAGAATAACATGATGCAATACAAAGATTTGTTCATGCCAGTAGAGTGAGCTTCAGATTACACAACATAAATATGTGTAATATTCAACATATTATGAACCTGCAGGGGCTCTTAATGTGCAAGAGAGATCATAAGGTTTATTAATTAATCACAAGATTTATATGAGTCCATCTCTGCTCCAGATAAGAGCTCTCTCCAGACATCTCTTCCCACACACAGCGCCTCCCTTTCAATTCAATGGAAAAGAAGATAACAATGTTTTCTTTTGCTCCCTCCTCTCATTCCTTCCAGTTCCAGACTAAATCGTCATTGACCAATGGGATCGCACAAAGCCAACTATGCATGCTATAGGTTCGTGCTCTTCACCCTCAGTGCACTCGATCCTTTACTGAAGGATGTCAGAGTCCTGCCTGTACCTGTTTCCCTGCTCTGCTTCCCCCACTGCAGAGAGATTCCAGTAATGTTGCTTAATACTGGATGAGAAGGTACTAAATCATTCTTATCACACCACAGTTCATACTCTATCTATATGGTATGAACTGTATATGAGACATGAAATCCTCCGTGCTAATAATCCTTCTTGATATTTTCAAAGTTAAAAGAAACACGCTGTCTTACGTCACAGTGGTGGATGGCGTCCATGGCCAGCAGGTTGTTGCCGTGGCGGAGCTGGAAGTGGATGACCTCCAGGGCGGCCTTGACCTCGGCCATCTCTCTGGTTTGAGCCGGCCCACACTCCCTCATCATGTCCTGCAGCAGCAGGCTGTACTTACTGATCCTCTGCACAGGCTTCAGCAGGTACGACCACAGGTCCATCTTGTCCCCCAGCTTCAGCTGCTTTTGCTGGTGTGTGAGGAGAGAAATGTACAGCTGAGGCTATCAGGACAAGAACGCACTGATGTTCAGAGCACAGGCAAACATCAGGACACAGATGCAGTACAGAGCTGTGCTGCACGTGTTTATTTGGAATGAAACAGTGATTTGAGTAAACATAATAATAGACTGTATGGATAGTAATGTATGTCTGTCAATCAGTTGGTCCACCGCTTTGGTCCAGACTCAAATATGGGAATAATTAGTGGATGGATCGCCGTGAATTTTTTTTTGTCATGAAACATCTTTTTCTGAAACATGTTGACAACTGCATGGCCATGGAATCTGATGAAGACTCGTGATCCCCACAGGATGAACATGCAGGACGATGGTGAACTTTTACTGCCAACATCAAGACAGAATTTAAATTTGTCCTTTAGTTTATGATGAAATACCTGCAAATTACATTTGGCTCGAGTTTAATCATGCTGACAGAGACAACTGGTAAACCTGACCAGTGAAATATAAGCCTGGTGGCAGCATGTTAAAATCCCGACACTTGCATGTTGAAGCATTGCTCTGACAAAGTGCAGCCTTGCCCTGCTGCTCATATTGACTCTGGTCTCGTTAAAATGCACCGTTCTCTCTCCTCCTGTTTAAGAGAATTCATTGTGTGGTTTTGAGGAGAAAGGAGGGGATGAGGAGCAGCAGTTCTCACCTTGAAGAAAGCCTGGCCATGATTGATGAGAAGACTGTCGGACTGCGGTTTGTTCTTGCTGTAAAGGGCATACAAAGCAAAGCTCTCTCTCTGAAATGAAAGGGATAAATAAAGAACATTAGCCATCACCATTATCACCACCAATAAAAAAGACTTGCTTCACACTCTATAAAGTGCTGACTGTGCAGTCAACCATAGCAGTTCGCAGCTGTGTGAGTCACCTACTCCTTATTTCCGATAAATGTGTTCTATGATGTCACCACTAAAGCTGCCTATTCCCTGGAAGGTAAAGACGTGCAGTAACAACATACTCCAGTCAGAACACATCTGCAAGGGCCTTTGAGGGTAATTAAACAATTATGCTGAATTTTCACTGGAAATGATGGTAAGACCTGCCTGTGTCACTGAAACAACGATGACTTGGGTTTGAGAAACAGTATGTGTACTTAAACTGTCAATAACACTCGTGGCACCTACGTGTCGGAGGAAGCAGCGTCCCACTCGGAAGGGCTCATTCATGCAGCTCTCCAACTCGTTGAGGAAATGATGTCGGTGGAAGTCGTGGAGTTTTTCCAAGTTACCGAAGATGCTCCCCCTCTGGCCCCTGAGGTCCTGAGGGACGTCGGCCCTCTCCAGCTCAGGGAAGTAGTGCTCTCGAACGTAACCCAGAGCTTTCACGTACTCCCTCTCTGTGGACAGCAGCTCCTCCATGATCCTCCGCAGCTTCCTGCTCCACATGTAGGAGATGAAAAATGTCCCATGATTGGTTTTATTAATATACTAACAACTGAGTCCAGGTGAACTTGGCATCACACTCAGTTTACATCATGTATCAGTGGGTATGACAGTGTTGTTGTAACTGGTGAACAAGTGTGCCATTCATGAAAACAAGCTATGTCATTTGTATT
>JBBMOC010000117.1:313855-331355 GCA_037975185.1 Centropyge bicolor
GACAATAAGCAGAATATAATTAGACTTAAACATCATGTGATACCTGTAGTCCTCAGACTGTGGGAATCTGAACTCCTCCCTCCTCATCCTGGCCAGCACGGCCCCTCCTTCTCTTTGCAGAGTGACCAGTCGAGTGTCTTCCAGCACCTCTTTCATCGAGGCCTTCTGCTCCTCGATGCACTGCTGCACTTCCTGTAGCAGCCACAGCAAAAACACAGTGTCTGACCTGGTTCAAAATGTGTGCTGCACAAGTTGCATAGCATCATATGAACATGTGTGTTCTACCTGGGCAGTGTCGATCTCTGTGCTGTCGTCCACTTTCTTGATGGCTTTCTGCAGCAGGTTGTCTGCCCCTCGCAGGTCAGTCAGGAAAGAAACCAGCCTCTGAAATGATTTAAATTCATGACTCAGTGGCCCAGAGCAGACATACTACAGACATACAGCTGGACCATCTTCTCCATCAATGCTTCTGCTTCACAAGCTCTTTGGATTCTACTAGTTACCCTCATGACATCATTAAAACAAATGATCATTTCACCTTCTTATTTTTTAGAGAAATAAATTTGATCCCCTTAAATAAAAATATTATACATTTTAAGGAAATAAATTTTTAAAAAGCAAATTGTTAAGATGAGAAGAAAGTTAGAAAACACTCTTTGCAGTAGTAAATGTCATCTGCGTCACGTTTTCTTCTGCAGTTAATCAACTGATTTACTCTGCAACGAGCTGAGGGCGTCCTGACATGATGTAAACCTTAACTGTCTATAGAAAGACTGCCCAGTCTATTATGAAAAACATAGAGAGGCAGTTGCACTTACTTTGAAGATGCATCCACATTTCATTTGCTGTCATTATTTGAAATTCTGTACATTTTATCTAACCTGTATTATATATGTACATAACACACAGTAAGCCTCTGGTAGTGGACTGAGCGTTTCATGGTCAGCACTAAATATCTCTGATATGCTATAATGACTAATCCAGTTCATGTTTCAGATAGGACTTTCCCTGGTGACCACATCCTCCCTTGACTCAAAGAGCAAAGTAAATGTGGCAGTAAAGAATAACAGATGGATGTTGACATGAGGACTGTTTGCTGTGGGTGTGGGTGTCCCCAGTGGGTGAGCAGCAGTCTCGTCTGAATCTACGGGGAACTCCACAGTGTGACGTGATGCCACAGCTGCAGTGAACACACAGAGAATGTTCAGTACCTGGTGGAACTGCAGCCAGTCCACATGACTGTAGGTGAACGACCCCCCCAGCTCAGAGCTCAGCTGGGAACATTCAACTGTCTTGTTGAGGGCTTTCATAGAAGTCACCGTGTCCATCTAAAAGACAAAGGCGAGGTTAGGCAGGGAGAGACAGTTCCACTCATCTCTACTGTCCAATCAGGAGACAGAGATGGAAGGAGAACGTGTTTTCATTTCTCACCTGTAACCCCGGGTGTTTCTCAGGTCGAGGACAAGTGTCTTTATCCACCAGCATCACAACAGTGTGGACAGCATGGAGAGCTTGTTCCTACAGCAGGTGGTCAGGAAGTTAAAGAAAAAAAATCAGGACATACTGTCATGAGTTTGAATTCAATACAAGTTGCACTCTGATCATTTAGATATAAAGAATGAACCTGAACCTTCTGAACTGACAGGAAACCTTGAGAACAACAGACCTGAGGATGTATGACAGTGGCTATCTTTTACTGTAAACCAGAAGAAATGGGGATTGCGCCCCCTTGTGTGTGTCTTTAATAATAATAAACAGTATTTGTTTATCACATTTCATACAGGAAACGCAGCTCAAATTGCTTTACAAAGTACATAACTACAAACAAACCAGGAACTCGCACAGACTTGAGGTGAACTTGTGTCACAGCATTTTCAGACACACAGTGACTAATCACGCTGCCATCAAGGTTCCTTATCTATGAATCAAGGAGCATGACAATTTGACATCTGTCAGCATCTGATGACACACTGTGTGTGTGTGTGTGTGTGTGTGTGTGTGTGTGTGTGTGTGTGTGTGTGTGTGTGTGTGTGTGTGTGCGTGTGTGCATGTGTGCGTGTGTGCGTGTGTGTGCGTGTGCATGTGTGCATGTGTGCGTGTGTGTGTGGATGTCTGTGTGTGTGTGTGTGTGTGTGTGTGTGTGTGTGTGTGTGTGTCTGTGTGTGTGTGTGTGTGTGTGTGTGTGTGTGTGTGTGACTGCAGGTACTGTTGATCCTGACGTGTGCATGCAGGCTTGTTGCTTTAACCTGGGCCATCAGCAGAGCTTTGTAGAGGTGAAGTGGAGGAGGCTTCTTCCTGGCATTGATGACCAAAGTCATTCCCAGCTCTCGAATTTCTTTCCTACCAAAACGTTGAATCGTGTTAGGGCGAAATCAAACATGCTCATCCCATCACAGAGCTCTTTATGTGATAAATGCACCAGGCTTTTAGGCTTATTTGCTTATTCCACTTGTGAAATGTGTATTTATCTTTCTATCTCTCTCTGGCGTCCACACACTCACACATCCTTTTCCACACTTCGGCGCCTTCACACACCCCTCTTAATGGCCTCTTCTTGGGTTACTGCTGTGTGAGCCTACATCAGACATGGCTGCTAATTCTAGCGAGGCGCTGCATACCAGACAGTTGGCAGCCAGCCTGGCTCGAGCCTGTTGTGGTATGGCTCTTTACTGGGGACGGAGGAAGGCCGAGCAATCTGAAAGAATGGCTCTTTCAACTTCAAAGCCTCTATTAAACCCAGCGTAAACAAACAGCACTGGTAAAGTGTGAGGGCTGAGTATTGACACTCATTTGGCAGAGGGTCAGCACAGGTCAGTGTTACTGCCCCTGATCTAAAGTGCTATGTATCAGGCAGCTCGTAAAACTGTGATTCTGCTTAAAATATAGTGTTTTATTCGTTGTAAACTATACAAAGAGGTGAACCACGAAGGGTGACTTAGTCTGCAGTCTGTAACAGTATATGGCATAATATTTAAAGCTCCTCTGGACACAGGGAATATTTCAAATTATAATCTGCTGCCATCTTGTGGTCAGACAATAAACTACAACAACAGCAGCTTTCCTTCAGTAGCCAACGGAGGAAATCTCCACCCCATTCTTGGCACATGTCAAACTCTCCTCCAAACAGGACTGAGACTAATCCAGGCCTCTCATTTACCTTGCATTCATTGTTTTCAGTACCTTGGTATAGAGTGAAGGTAGAGCAGCAGTTCACAGACATCGTGGGTTGACACAAGAGGGGACATCCACTCCTTTCTGTCTCCGTGGACCTCCACCACGGCCCTGCCCGTCCTGTCCCTGCTGCCTGAGGGACCAGGGGAAAGTTAGTGACATATCTGTCTGTTTCAAAAAGGTGCAGAGATGATCTCATCACTCAGACACTTGGACAAGCAATGAAACTGTAAATGTTTTACTGAAGCTCTAGCTTTAAATGAAATCTTGTTTATGAGGATTCCCAGTCATCCAAATCATTGAATGTCTTGTTTTAAGTCACTGCATTTGTTTTTGGTCTTGATGACAGAACAGTATGAGATGATTTTGATATTGAGATTCTGAGACATCACCGAGAAGAGGTTGTTTGAGTAAATGCTTAGAAGTACCTGGTAAACAAATGACGCCCAGTTCAAGCAGACCACTGATGTTTCTGAAGCTGGATTCCTCGGTGTGTGGAGGCTGAGGACTGTCAGCACTGGCAGGAGGAAGCTGAACTTGTGGAGAAGATGGCTTTTCTGTCTTTGAGTTATGGAGTCTGGAGACTGGTCCATCTGGGCCGGAGGGAGTTTCACTTCTACTTGTCTGGGAGTCTGGATGTCAGTAAATAGAAACACACTTGTTTTCCATCAAAAAACCAAAGACAACAAAATAAATCAAAGGATGTTTGGATCATTGCATGAAAACGTTAGCGTGTGTGTGTTTGGGTTCTCATCTTGTTTAATCCATCACTGTGTCTCTTGAGGACATTCAGCACTGAGATTTACTGTAAACCACCAGCTTTCACCAACTTTAGATTCTGTCCAACAACCCTTCACTATTTATACCAGCGGTAATTATTCACTTCTTCATCCATGACTCATAATCATCGTCTATCAACATGGCTGCAGCTGCACAGCTGTGCACAGACAGCCTGCAAACCTTGGACCTGGTCTCTGTGACACAGCACTGCGGTGGCCTGGCTTTGATTTCAGACATCTTAATTGGCCTCTGCTTGGAGCCAACAAAGCCTCGCCTGTGCTCCCTCTCTCTGCTGCTCTAATAGCCCATGACAAGCATGTCTCTAGATTAGGGCTGTGACATATGGATCTTCTCTTACTGTGGTGAAAAAACAGCACATCACCGCGGTTTGGTGGTTTACGGAGTTCAGGGGTCACAAGCGGCCCAGGTCCAGAGGAGGAGAGTTGGTTAAGTCAACCTACTGCTAAATACTGCTGAGTGCTGTTTGATAAAAGTCATAAAACGTATACTTTACATAGTTATCTAGTTATTGACAGAATGTAACACAGCGTGGTGTCAGAAACAGAGCTACTGTCAGCAAACAGAGCTGTAGGAGAAGTTTTACTGATGCGAGGAGTGGCATGGGGGAATCCAACACCGGTCCATAGTGACTGTATGGACATGACCACATAAGAATAGTGTGCAATTAAAACTCCAACTTCATGCTCCTGTCTTTTATATCTGTGTAATATATATTCAGTTGAATGTGATTTGCAGATATGACAGGTACTCAAGAAATAACTAATAATAATTGGATGTTTAATGGGCTGTCTCCTCCCCCTCCTGCCTGAAGCTGAGAGGATGACTGGAAAACCCTTTAACCTAAGATGGAAGACAATCAGTGATGATAACTAAACAATGATTATTATTTTTATCATATATCCTGTTTCACAGTAAATGCACTACTGTAACTTTGACCGGCAGAAAAATGAAAAAGAAAAGTATAGTGTGGATGGTAATGAGCTGGACCTCGCAGTGGGCATCACATGACTGCAGTATTGTGGTCATGGTTATTGTCTCACAGCCAAGATCAGTCAAGATCTCATCGGGCCCCTCTGAGGGGGGGAGGGTACATGCCGGTGGCTGCAGGGACACAGAAACCTCCTTCTTGCATGTTATGATGTCTCTACATTAGAGGAATGCTCTTCTGTCTTTGCCCCCCCCCCCCTCACTGGGGTGCAGCACACTGTTTCCGTTCACTCCCTCTGTAATGGGAATAACATGAATGTGGCCGTGCTGAACCCGGACAGCAGTGGGAAGATCACTGTCGAGCCTGACCTTTGACCCTTGAACCCTCTCTCTGAAGAACCCCCAGTGGAGCACATTCCCTCAAGCACGCGAGGTCACGGTCGAGTTTCAATCAGTCAGTTTGGCCTGAACGTTCAGTGGCCCTCTGAGCATTGGGTAAGGGATCATAACAAACGGCTGTGTGCAGTAATAACAATGTGCAAACTGTGTGTGTGGGTGGGGGTTGGAAAGAAGAGAGAATGAAGAAAAAAGTGGTTCATGCTGAACTTGTCTGCTCTGCTCACCTTTCTTCGGGGCCTTCCGTCTCTCCAGCCTCTGAGTCACCTGCTCCAGGAGCTCACCTCTCTTACTCTGCATCATGCTGCTGATGGTCTCCGGGCAGATGTCACTGTGGCTCCTGTTGTTCAGTTTATAGAGGAGTGGGCTCCCTTTAGACGTCTCTGACACGGTGGACAGAGACCTGACCTTCACTTTGTGTTTTCCTGATGGTTTCACAGCCTCCACCTTCTGCTGTGGTTTACTGTCTCCATCACAGTTCTCCAGGAACAAGCTGGACCCTGGATGTGGGCTGGCAGTATTCCCTGGTTGGTGGGACAGAAGTTTCATCTGAACCTTCTGACTATGGCCCAGACCGGGTGTTGATTTCAAGACCACAGGCGGTTCCTTCATGAGGTCTTCAGATTCAGGACTCGTAGGCTGGTCTTTGAGGTGAGATGCACAGTTTTCTGGTTCACAGCAGTGTTTGTATTTGCAGAGCTCGTTACTGATGAAAGGGTTGTTCGAGTGGTTACAGAAGTTCCCAGGTTTGTCTCGTTGTGCTTTGATTGGACCCTTGGATCTGAACTCTTCCTCCTCACAGAGGCTGACCCCCTCCAGGGCACCCAGGAGGTCGACACCACCCCGCTCAAAAGTGACTGGGTTTCTCAGTGCGGCCACGTACGAGTCTCTGTAGCGACACTTCAGGTCCTGGTCGGTGGGCTGGCCCAGCCGCCGCTGGCTGCACGGCGTGCACGGCTCCTCTGCGTACTGAAGGGTGCGTCCACAGAGCGGCACAGGGGGAGGTGGTCGGACAGGTTTGAACAAAACGGAATTGGGTGGATTTGGATGGCTGCCTTTCTGTTGATCCACAAACTCCTTCCCTTTGGCGACGTCCACCAGGTCGACATAATCGCCCTCGATCTCTCGATGTGTCTCTCGACTGTCCCAGGTGTTAGGAGAGACCCAGCCCACAGGTTTCATCAGAGGTTTGGAGCACGATCTGGACGTTCGTCTCTCCTCTTCCATTTTGACGAGTTTGGAAGCACAGTTCACCGGTCGCAAAGACGCTGACATCCTGTCTTTGGGAGGAAGGAAAATGTCCTCCATCGGCAGGGTGGAGGCGTTAAAATGGGAGGGAGCTGCAATCTGCTTCGGTTCAGGTGGAGCTTCCCGGTAAGTGGGCATGATCTTAGGCTTGTCTAGAAACTCTGGGATTGCGATTTTGGCCCAGGGCAGCTTGATCACTCCTTGATCTGTGCAAAGCAAGCAGTGTGACAGAGGAGTCCCATGGCGTCCTTCATTGATGTCCTGCAGCCATTCCTCAGTGAAGATGCAGGGATAGGAAGTCTCCGGCACGGGCGTCTCCTCCACCTCCCGACAGCCCTCCTCCAGGAGACTTTTGAGGACGATGCGAGCCGCTTGGTCCCCGAAAGGTTCCACCTGTAGGTAGAAGTCTCCAGGACGCAGCAGCAGAGGGTTGACAGGCGCTAACTGGACGACAGTCTTGTCATGGAGACACAGAGGCCAGCCCTCACAGCGGAAAACCACGTCAGAGTATCCAGCCTAGAAAACAACAGATATTTGTTTAATATGCCAACATCATCTGTGGAGTGCATAGACCATGGGCTGTGGCTATTTGTCACATTTTGGCAGATTGGTCTAATTACAAGTGTCTGGTGTTAGTTCTTTTTTTCTTGACATACAATAAGTGTATTACAGAAAGTAAACAGATGTGTGCACATGCAACATGTTGGACGGGAGAGGAGGGAAAAGTGTGTGAGAGCAGATTTGATCCTCACACATGCTGCTTGCTGGACGCTCTCCAGCAGGTGTTTGGAGGGGATGAGGAAGTCCAGCAGACACTGTAACGCATCACCGTGATATCGTTCCTCGATGGAGCGGAAGAGCTGGCTGAGGACGATGGGAGCCGTGGCCTCGAACGGCGGGAAGAGGGCCGAGAGGGCGCTCTGGATGGACGAGTCCAGAGACTCTGGGTTCTGGAGGACGACAAGAGATGAGCTTAGTGTTAGAACATTATTCTGTACAGACATTTTCAAGCTTTATGTTTGTGATTTTTGTATCTATCCGCCTGCGTTTTGACCTCATTTTATCAAGTGCCCGTGTGTCAGAGCCACAGGAACTCAACCAGACCATAAAACTAAGACTGCAAAGATCAAATTAAAAAACATTTTACAACAAATGATTACAAGAATATAGCTGCATATAATGAAGGCTTGACAGGATGCTGGTGCATAAATCAAGGAGTGGTGTGATGTGCACATTCTTTTCCAATGAGAACTGTATTGACCTTCCAGCCAAAGGCGAATGAACAATAAAATATTTAATTTAGGCAGAATAAATCTTCCATCACAGACATCGAGTCTCATCTAATGACAGTACAGCTGCCCTCAAACCGAAATGCAAATATTTAATAGTCTTGAATATGGTTTAAATCTTTACTGAATGGCCTTTAATGGCCTCTGTCATTTCCAGCAACATTAATTTTAATTTGACTGGAAATATGAATATGTGTATGAGAAGGTGAACTTGGTATCACTCTGCTCTGAGGAGTGGAGAGAAGTACATACAGGCACATTTCACTGTGTCTGTGGAATCACACCATCTGTCCTCAAACAGTTAGGACCTGATTTTAATGTCATTTTCAATCCCTGCACTTTTGTACATGCTAATGTACGTTTTATATATGTAATGTGTCAGTGCTTATGTTTCAGCTATGGTCAGCCATAACTGAATGTGGACCATGCATTGCAAAGGGAAAGATGTATTTGGACTGGACTTGTTTGTTATAACACTGATTCACTTGAGGAAAGTCGACATGGCCAAGATATGTTGAGAACAAATGCTCTGCAAATGCAAAATGACAGGACAGATATTTTTCTTGGCCTTTTACCCCTCGCTGTGCTTCTTTAAATCCTTCAAAGAGTTTCAGTTTTAGAGTCCGGAACCAAAAGAAAAAGTCCTCTACTTTTCTGCCCTTGTGGATGAGTTAATTATTACTGGGTCTACCGATGTCATTAAAGGCAATATCATCTATAACCAGTTCAGATTCGCTGAAATCCAAACATTACAAGTGGTTCTATCCACTTAACATGAGGCTTTGAGGTAAATGAAAAGCTGTCATGTTTCGGGGATCAAAAGGGGGATTGTGGGTGAGCCTAATGAAAAGCTCTTCAACTTTATCTGGAGATGATTAAGCCTGTCCTGTTTCATGTCTGGCCAGGCTACGCTTCATTTAAACGGGTACATTTGAAGTAGACCAGGTTACACGTCTGATCTTACTCAAAATGACAGGAAGAAATAGAACAGACAGAAGAGAAGTCCCATCATCGACGGCCATAAAGACGCAGCCATGTAAAATGACACCGCTTTGTGCAAAGAGGCCGGCTTGGTGTTAATGTTTCCTGCATGTACGAATGTCTGCGCTGGAGGAGCTACCAGCTCCAGCTGCACCGCGGGTGAAGTCCAGCCGAACACACGGAAACGTTTCAGATGAAATGACCCGTCTTTAAAGCATTTTTGGTGAACCAGCCCGGCGGCGTGAGTGTGCACTCGAGATGTTTGGAGATATGAGGGCTGTCAACATAGATTAGTAAAACTGTCAAGCATTTTAATGCACTGTATTTATACTTGACTTCATTTGACTGGGCGATATAGGAGCGACAGTAAAACCACACTTTGCCTGTCAGTCGGCTGTAAATTGTCATATAAATCAAACAATTACTTTAATATGCTTCAAAACATAATGCAAAGAATGTGCCTTTGGTGTCAGTTACAAAAAATAAAGTGAAAAAACTAAAAAGCATAACATGCTCATGTGACGTATAATCTGTAACTGTGGTATTATCGGTATAATGTACCTTAATTTCACTAAAAATCAGTATCAAGTGTGAAACCCAGAATCATGAATGTTGGTCAGAAGCAGAGTTCTGCCACTCGTTTGGCCAGAAATCACCAATGCTCTCCACATATTCACCTTCATAAACGAACATTCAAGGTAAATCAATCTCTCTCTATATAGATTATATGCTTTTCACAGTCTCGTCTGATTTTAGAGGTGCACAGTATGTCTTCTGTATTGTGACTCGCTTCAGTCGAGCGTATTGAAATGTTTTGCTCTCTTCTTCACATATAGTGTCGTCAGATGAATCTCATTTGTAAAGCAGAGAAAAAGAAGAATTGACAGTTGAAAATCTGCACTTGACACTTGTTTTGGATGTGAGCAGGTCTTGGCCTCGAACCACAGCAGGCGTGCCATTCATACAATCAGTTCACAGTTCCCCGCTGTGTTAATCTCCCGTCCCCACAAAGGAGTCTGTTTTTAGCCCTGTCCTCAGTTAGTCTGATGGCCTGACCGAGAGCAGAGAGCGGCCGGGGTAAACACCAGAGCAGCAGATCACAGATCTCACTCTGCTCAGCACTGGGACGGAGCTGACTGTTGGACCAGCAGATGCTCTTGTGGGCACCTTGGACAGCCATGAAACACTGGGAACAAAGGTCAGCGAGTTGTTTCATGATTCACTGAAACCTGCAGTAAATCATTCAGCTTTGATTGCACCACTAAGTTTAGTCTTCTGCGTTCACAGTGGGCTCAAACTCTGACACTGTTTGCTCATTTGGATGCGAGGTGGTTTGGTTGGAATGAAGCATCTGAAGCCCTGCGACACGTTCATCAGCAGCAGTTAATGTGGGATGTTGGATGTAAATCAGTTTCATTATTTGACCACTTCTGCTGAGTCTTTGTGTCTCAGTAGACACTGGATGTGCTCAGTGGAAAAGAATGCTTCCTTTTTCTGCTTGTGCACATCTGTCACAATAGATTAGGAAATGGAGAAGAGAGTTGCTCGGAGGCTGGCTCTGGAGTGGTAATGCATCACAGCTGTTTCAGACTGACTGCAGCCATTCAACTGTGGCTTCTACTGTACTTCTCACAGATAAACCTGAGGTCATATCTAATACCACACAGCTCTCACATAAAACAATGACATAATTGATTTTAAATACAGAGTAAAACCGACTTGTAATAATAGTAAAAAATGGTGAAAATGTAATAGAGAGAATGAAGAAAACCCACTAAAGAGTTAATAGTATAATGATGGAAGCATGCATTGATGAAGATATGACGGTGAAACGCTGCACTCTGCTTCTAAAAGACAGGAACTGAGACCTTATTTTAATTCAGTCTGAGCTCGTTGATTATTTTAGTAAGAGCTGTTTCACTGCCGTGCTGTGATAAAAAAGCTGATTGAAATTCTTCCAGGATAATATTTTCTTCGAGAGAGGGATTAATTTGCACTCTGTTCAAGTATCTCACTGATGAATGGAGCGGCTGGATGTCGGCCAGTAGCTGGTTAATACATCACCATACATCCAGGTTGGATTTCTGTAGACAGGCTTCCACCACAGCTGTTTGAAAGAGTCTAGTTTGGTCCAGTTACTGATGAAGGTTTGCAGGTTTTCTCGATGATGCCACAACATGATTTGCTCTCTCTGCTGCAGCCGAGCTTTAGATCAACTCTTCGCTGTAATTCAGCCTTAAACCAAAGTCTGAGGAACTCATTATCACAACATGTGAGATTTAAACCTCTTTTGTTAACACTCTGGCTGAGACGACAAACGCTTATTCCTGGATAAACGTCTTCTCAAAACAAAGAAGTTAAAAGCATGAGACGTCTCCTCCTGACTCCAGCTCCTCTCTGTGGGTGGTTCGGCCAGTGATATTCATATGAGTGAGACTCTCTGGAGGTTTTCGGAAGCATAGCTCAGCTGGACCCGGTTCAGACGGGCTCGCTCGCCAGATGAACCGAGGGCAGGGAGGGTGGCTGCCGGTGTTGACTTCTTCTGTATTTCATTACATCTGACAAAGAGCCAGACAACAAACAGGCCTGAAGTATGAAAGGCTCAGCGTAGATTCCTCTGAGACAAAGACAAACTGATACTGTGGATTGGTGTGGTATTTGAAAGCAGTCATTTCAATCAGAATCAGAATCATTATCATGATGGCAGAGAAAGTGGCAGCAGTCCTCTTGGCCTGTGGCCACAAACACTGGTTACAACATGTTAGTGAGCTGCTTGCACAATCCAGTAAACAAGCCATTCAGAACTCTGTGGACCGTTGAACATAACATATCAGGAAAGGACAGAGTTTGCATGCGAAACCCTGACAAACATGCAAACATTCACCATCTGCAGTCGGAACATTAAAAACACACATGGAGAAGTCAATGACCTCATCCTCCTCAGTTTGATTTCTGCATTCTTTCATTCTGCATTTATTCAGCCTCACGAACACGTTCCTCCTGCTGTCACAGCTCTCGCAGTGGAAGGAGGCTCGTTTGGAGGCTCAGTGGACGTGAAGAGGTTGGACACCACGTGACAAAGTCATGTCCACACATTACCTCTATGAACAGTAGGAATGAATGCTGGAGTTCATAAGATACTTTCACTTTCATACGGACACATTCCTCCATGTTTGCAGTCAGGATGCTGTCAGCTGTAAAACCCGTTCACAGTGTGCAGAGCGTCTGCAGTGTCCCATCACACCCTGCGACCGCTGTGTCTGTCTGTCTGTACCTTTAACACTTCCACCCAGAACAACAGCTCCTTGTTAACAACGGTTTGTTCAGTCCCGCCTGAGCACTCAGACACAGTCGCTCCCCTACATCGTTCTGATAACACCATCGTTTCCTGTTTATCAGTGCACGACATCCAGCTCTTCTTTCCTCATGTTGACAGACGTGGAGTTGCTACCTCTTTTTTTCCAAGGTATTTCACTCCTGCAATCAGCAAGGAGGAGCATTTAATCAACCTTAGATCCTGAACCTGTATCTGGGCCTGCAGGGACAGCGGGCCTGATCGATGTCCGGCTGACGGCCACATTCCTCCGCCGCCTCCTCAGCAGTCAGCACGAGGGGATTCCCCCTCCGTCCACCTCGCCCAGCGCAGCCTGTGATTAAAGTCTGGACAGAGCTCCAGCCTCTAACAAAGATCATTGTCTGGCCTGAACTGGCATGCTGGTGTGGACAACAGCCATTTGTTGTCTCCCTTTGTCTCGTCCACCATTGGCCCCCCCCCAGGAGGTTTTTGCAGTGCAGAGCATTGAGCAGATAATTGCAGGTCTCTCCATACTGCCTCGGGCTCCGGCCAAAGAAAGTCATGACCCAGATTTGAGCCTCAGTATAAACAAGCTGTCAAGGTGTGTGATGCACAGTGTGTTTGTGTGTTATCAGGCACAGAGGCTCAGGAGATTAAAGCAGGTAAGCTGAGCAGAATGTGATTGTGAAGAAGATTAACTTCCACTAAATGGACACAGCTCCTGATGTGGCGCTGAAGGAATGTGTCGATGTCTCTGTCTCGACTGGTCCTCACATTTCCCTGAAATCCTCATATAAAATAATGCTGTCACTCCGCCTCCGGCCTGAAACCGAACGTCAGCAGAAGTGACAGCTGAGTCAGGACCTGATGAGTGAATTCTGCGTGTGTGGACACGCAAACATGTCCAAGAGCCTCAGATGACACACCACCAACTCAGCCACAACAACAGCCAATCACAGCGTGGACACAGGTGGCTGATGGGATATGACAAGAGGAAAAAGAAAGGAGTCGTGTCCATGTGAAGATTCATCTTTGGTTCAGAAAATCAGGCCACAGTAAATGTTTAACACGACATCCAGGAGTGGGAGGACGTTCAGTCTCGGCACTGTGATCATCCAAATCACAGTCTTAGTCATATAATCAAAACCATGTTGCAAAAACATGTATCTCTGTTATTCCCTGATTCTCCACTTTTCCCTCCTTAAACATTTGCTATCTGCTTTTTGGCAGCGACACAGTGGCGTCATTGTGTGAGATCCACACGTGTTAAACTAAGCAGAGGACCACTCCATTCATCAGCCGTCCCAAATCCCTTTCAACCCATGAAAAGGCCCCCCCCAGACAGACCTTCAGGAGTAAACATGGAGTGTGTACCAGACCTTTAATCTGCCAGGACTCCTATCATTCATTCATCCATTTTGTAGTTTGTAACAACTCCAGCTATATCTGTGAAGGAATATCTATATAAACAATGTGCCAGGTTTCTGTTTTGGCCTTTTTTTTAATCATATTGAGACTGATCCTGAGATTTGATTTCACAGGTGATTCATGAGAAATGAATGTCTAGCTTGTAATAATCAACCATCTAACTTGGAAGTCTCCGTCTCTGACTGTCTTGTAAAACAATCAACCAAGTGTGTCTGACACACGAGTCAGACGCGAACATCTTTTGAAATCCAAACCACCGGCTCACAGCGGCACCTTACAAGTTATGAAATGTGAAAAAAAACATTTGTCTGAAACAATGGCTCCATTCATTCTCAGAACGGAAGACACTACCGTTTCGGATGCAGCAGACAAAAGGACTGATTATCTCCTTTCCTGTCATGCCAGGTCAGCATATTTCTGAAATTACACCACAGGATCAAACAGGTGTCTGTGTGAGCAACGTTGCCCAATGCTTGATGAGGTGATTGGCAGGAAGCGCAGCGACGGCTCGGATGTGGCTGCGAAACCCAAAATATTAAAACCTGGAAGACTAAATGTAAAAAAGGTCTCAAACTAAATCTGATGTGCAACAACTGAAAACTTTTTTCTGGACTGTCTGCCTGACTGTTTCATCATGAACCACTCCCATTAACATGACTAAACTGAATCTCATAGATCTCAGCTCATTTCCCCACAGTTTGCATTCTGGCTAGATGTCCGCAGTGAAATTCTCCTCGGTTTGTTTTTGGAGGCTGCAGTTTGCCATAACAGCTCCCACAGATCAACTCAATACTGAAATGGCCAAGAAATTGAAAAAGATTAGTAATAGACGCAAAAGGAGGCCTTGTGAAATCCAAGCTCTTGCACAGGGGATGTGTTTGTTGGTCAGCAGGGGAGCGTGCACTGAGGGCTGGACCATGCTCTGACACCTGCTGCTGGTTCTCTCCAAGTCTGGTCAAGTGCACAAACACAGCCAGAGCAGTCTGCATGGTGGAAAAGATGGAAACATGCTGGTGAGTTTTGCAACCTATTGCATTGTCAAACTCAGCTTAAAACTATTAAAAGCAAGGCCTCATCCTTCAGTAAATGTTGCACACGCAGGGCGCCACCTCCGGCTCTGGCCAACAGCTCAGATTCAAGCTGCTCAGCTGGTTTTCAATCCAAACAAGCGGAAATATTTTTCGGAATCCTTTTGACAGGAAACCGATGTGAATCACTGAAGTAGCTCTAATACAACTGCTGTCAGTCTAAAAAGGCAACAGATGAGCAGCGACAGCAGAAACGTTCAAACACAGGATCTGTGAGAGCGAAGACGATGTTGCACTGAGACAATGTGTGCTGAAGAGTGACTCACACACAGCCTCGAGCTGCACACACGTTTCTCCCAACACTTGGCGAAGTCTCTGTTTGGAAGCTGCACTGCACAGCCTCTCTGGAGTTTGACCCACTTTTGTGATAGGGAGATACTAAAGTGAGTGAGAATCTGGTTCCCAGCTCCGTGACAGCTCTCAGAGCCTCGACGTGCTGACTGAAGCTAAAGAGAAATAATTCGGCTCCACGAGGCAGATGTCTGCAATTAAACGTATTTTCTCTACAAATCACATCAGTTTATTGGACAGATTTTCTGTCTGTTTGGCAGAAGCCAGCAGCGAGCGAGGCGGTGGGCAGGAAGTATTGTTTGTCTGCCAAAGGGAGCATAGCACTGTAAAGACGTGATGACTTGTCAGAGGCAGCGGGGGGGGGGGGGGCTACTGATGACTGTGGCTGTTACAGAGGAGAGACGCAGCCAGGTCAGCATGTCCACTGTCGACCAGTGAAAGTATGAACTCAGACAGCGTGTCCACACTGTTTCACANGAGAGAGAGAGAGAGAGAGAGAGAGAGAGAGAGAGAGAGAGGGAAGGAGAGCGTCTGAGAGGGGGAGGAGAAAAGCTTTCCCTTTCAGAGGAAATCCCCCTCCAGGCTTTTCAGACTTTCTTTGCTCTCTCTCAAACACACACACAGGCTCGATCACACAGCCAACACACCCACAGACACAATATGAAACAAATGGATGCACAGAAGCATAACAGTCCACACAGCCACACACACTGACTGTGTCACTGTATGTCATGTAAGAATTTGTACATTCTCACGTCTGACTTTGTCCTGCATGTTAACACACACACACACACAGAGCTGCAGAATCCAGCCCCTCGTTCGTGGCCCCTTTCTTTCTATTTTAATCACTGGAAGCTTTTCGAAGGCTCAGTCAGTCTTTCTCCTCTCCCTGATCCCTCGTAGACCTCCACTGTCTGCGCTGGCCTTTCTCATTTCCTCTCTTCAGCCATCGTCTTCCGGCACGCTGCCCAGTCTTTGACTCATATCAAAGGCAGAGACAACGGAGGGGGCTTCCCTGCGGAGCTCCCAGCCACACAGCAGGCCCCGTGAAGAGCACGGCTGCACCTCCACATTAGGCCTGAGGAATGCAGGGTTACACCCTCTGCACTGCATTTCACATCTGGACCTGGAGGATGTGTAGAGCATGAAACCTCAAACCTGCCGCCACGAGAAGCCAGGTTCATCGCTGAGGCGTTCTCTGAGGAGAAAGATTGACAGGCGATGGTTTATTTCTGTCGGCTGAAGGCCAGAGAACCAACGTGAGTGTGGTGGTTTAGAAAAGCAGTCGGCCTCAACCTCAGACTGTTTGTTCACTCAAATTCCACAAATTACATGTGAATATTTTCATCAGGAGGAGAAAGAGCAGAGTGAATGTCTCTTCTCTTCCTTCAGCAGGTGAAGCTGCAGCTGGAAATATAAAACACAAGCCTGGCCTCTTTCTCTCCGACTCTCAGAATCTGTGGTTTCCCACTCGGCACAAACTGCACTCTCTGAAACATTCCTCACATGTTTCTCTTTCATAGAAAGAAAGCCATGCTAATTTGTCTTTCACCCCAAACCACAAAAATATGGAGGTGACTTCTCTGAGTTTCTCACAGTGTGCTTCACTTTTCCTTTCACTGTTTCTCTCTTTGTCTCAGTCTGTCCTTTATAATTATTCTTCCCTTACAGCCTCTTACTTTTCAACAAAGGAGCAAAAAACTGAGAAACACTGAAAAGTTAAGCTGCAGAGGAAACATGAAGACTTTTCTGGCTCATACTCAAAAATGATCAGTTTACTGAAGAGGGATGTTTGTGACTAGAGACCAACACTATATCAGTTTCTGAACTTCCATCACAACTATAAAAACAACACTGACATTCATCATCAGGTTCCATAATCACTCTCCATTTAGCTGATTTTCATCCATTTCTGAAAAAATACACCTGAAAAACATCTGTCTCTCTTGTGTCTAAATGGTCGACTGTTCAACCGCTGGTTGGCACAGTTGCTTTATCAGAGTGTTTTGGTTTAAAGCTGCCTGCTAGCTTCATCTAGAAATGATGCTTGGATTGAATATTGAGAGTAAACCAAAACAGTAAAACCAAAACAATGAGCTTAAAGACACTAAAAAGTTCCACAGAGCTATGGGGAACTGCAGAGTGGACTCGTCAATAGGCGACACTTTTCACATGACAATAAGAAGAATATGGATTATAGCAGCTTTTAAAAGAAACATGAACAAATACACATTTTTGATAATGATCCCTTAAATGTGAACTGTGATCAGGATGTAGTGAGCAGGGTATTTTACAGATGACATGGTTCATTCTAACTGACCTCAGACATATCTTTGGCAGGTTAATGTCACAGATCCAGACGTATTGAGCTCTGTCTGTGTCTGTGAGAAGCTAAGATCAGGGTCTGGTCTGCCTCGTTCTGTCCGTGACACAGTTCCATGAGAAAGTGAGTCAGTCTGCCTTTGCTTTGGTTTCACTCGTCGTCAGAGTTTAGACGGGTCCGGGCCGCCCCCCCCCCCAGCAGAAACGTGACGGTGAAGCCGAGGCCAGGGAGGATGAAAGCGGGCCACGGCGGCTGACACTCA
>JBBMOC010000117.1:336355-357897 GCA_037975185.1 Centropyge bicolor
GTGACTGGAACTTGAACTGGACACAGTTGATAATCCTTTGCTGAGACACTGAGCATGAAAAGCTCGTCTATGCATCGTTACTTCACACTGCCCCCCCCCACTCTCTCTCTGTCCGTTCTCTCTTCTGTTTGTACTCCAGAACCATTTCTTTCTACTTTATTCCTCATCCCAAAACATTGATTTCCCTGAGTCAGAGCTCTTTGATGCTCTGCTTTGTCCAGGCTTGTCTGCTTGTGTGAANNNNGTGTGTGTGTGTGTGTGTGTGTGTGTGTGTGTGTGTGTGTGTGTGTGTGTGTGGATACTCAAGTGTGCAGCTGTTTAAGCAATCAACCTGAAAGGGGCATTAGTAGCAAAGAGCCTGGTCTTTAAGCACATGTTTACCTATGTGCACACACACACGCGCATGTGCACACACACACACACACACATAATGGATGTGTTGCTAAACTGGGCGGAAACACACTTCTTTTAAGAATTTCACAGTCTGGGACAAATAAAGTCCATCTATCTATCTTCAACAGTCTTTCTGGATTTTAGATGTTGACAAGTCTGAAATGTAAAAGAAGAACAGAACTAAACTTGAAACAACTGCATGTATATATAGGTGTGTGTGGTGTGTGTGTGTGTGTGTGTGTGTGTGTGTGTGTGTGTTGTTTTTTGATGCGTTTTCTGACACACCTGTCTGTCTGTGCTCGTGTTTGCTCAGGATTGTCAGGCTTTCCGTTCTAGGAAACATTAAAAGCTTTTATGTGGGAAATGTGAGCGTGTGTCTGATAAAAATGGAAAAAAGATCACTATTAATAGAAAAGCCAGGATTAATAAAGCGAGTGCCTGAAAAAGAGAGCAAAACACACACTGCTGTCGGTTGAATTAATTCAAAGGACAGACAAAGGTTCACATTCAGCATTTCATGATTTTTGCTATTTTGTAAAAATCTGGACTTTTTTACTACTTTTTATGCTTTTTCGTTCCTGATGTGAATCTGTGTTAAGTTTGAAATAAAAATAACTTAAGAGCTTCATTACAAAAGCAACACTGTTGTGAAATGACAGCTCAGCTCATTACAAAGCACTAAAATAAAGCCCCAGGCGTCTTCATGCATGACTGAGGCAGCTGACCCTGAGACAGGCCGCAGGACACTATTAAGAGGTCGCGACCTTTAGTCTCCACGACCCGACATGTCCCACCAGTCTGGAAAGAAAACAACAGATACACTCACACACATTAGCGTGTGCAGGCGACAGGTGTGATTCCTTGACAGAGTCCTGAACAGGAAACTGAGAGAAACTACTGTCTTTGTGTGAGTCGACAGGTTTTACAGGTAGGAAATGTGACCTCCAGGATCAAATGGCTTTTTACCACCTTGAAAAATACATCGACCTACTTTGTCCCACTGCCTTTTTGTGGAAACGTCCAACAAAACAGCTCCGTGTCCGATCGTCACTGCGAGGCCTCGAAGATGCTGGATCACCTTTCTACCCCATTATTTCTCACACAATATTTTGAAGCTTTAAATAACACATTCGGATCTGTTTTTCTTCCAGGGTGAGGAACTTTATGTGGAGCTCAAATATCCAGATGAGGAAAAGAAGAGGAGAGAAAGACAAAATAGAAGTAAAAAAAAACAGGAAAGAAAAGCCAGCTTGCTGTAATTCCTCCGCGGGATACTGAGCAGATCAGAAAGCTACAGACAGACAGCTGAGCTGAGACAAGCTTCAAAGACCAGTCTTTCTCTAATAGAACATGCTTCAACCGGAGCCAGAGAAACTGGCTGTAATTGGCCTCACGAATGTAGAAAGACGCCGAATTGTTTTAGTGGCACTTTGGTAACAGCTTTTCAATTAGAAGTTGTGTCCTAATTAGTTTCACCAGCCAACCTTCACTCAACACAAAGTCACAGTCTGATCAAATCCAGAACGACTTGAGCTGTAGGTCACATAAACAGCAATAAAACAAATGACTGTGAATGATGTGAACTTAATCCTCAAAAAGCAAATTATCATATTAGTTGGACACTTTTTCAACAATGTCATGTTAAGCCACTTCATGTCAACATGCTTGTGGCTTTGATTTGACACCATTAAAGTCTCCATGCTGGTGGAAGCTGTTCATACACGTCCTCATTGCAAACCTGCACATTTGCTGTGACCCTTCCAGCACCTCACTGCTGAGCTGCGTATCAAATATTAACACTGCTCTCTCAGCCGAGAACACAGGGAAGTGTGAGCCTCATCAGTTCAGACGAGCCCCGAGGCAAAGTGTTTCATACTCTCCTGCAGTATTCCCTCACACACCTGGAGGCCAGAGCTTCTCCCTGCTCATGTTCACTTTTGAGGAAACCGCAAATTACCACTCATTCTCAGCTCTTCATTAAAGCCATCGTAAAAGCTCAATTATAGTATTTAAGCTGCACAATGTGAAGTAAACAAAGAGAAAAAAGGAGAGTAAAAAAACGAACATACCTCGTACAGTTTCCACTCTCACGTCCAGAAGACCGTCGTCCTGGTGCTGTGTGACATCAGCTCCTCACAGGCCGAGCACTGGAGGGCAAGCTGCAACAACAGGCCATGTCCCGAGCAACAGGTGTAGCCTCGGAGGAAGGGCGGAGGAAGGGCGGAGGGAGAGAGAGGAGGAGGGCTGGAGCTGCGGGGCGGAGGCTACACGCCGGCCTGTCCTGGCGAGAAGCTGTGGTCGAGCTGCTGCAAGCCTTGTTTTCATGACGCATGTATTCAAAGGCTCTCATTCTGCCTGCTTCTTTTCATCATGTCTGCCCATAATCTGAATATATGATATTAAAGGCTGTGCTTCCCAAAACTGTTACAAGTCTTCATCCACAAGTTAAACTGCAGTTGTTGTTTATACTACATTTACATTTGATTTTCCAGCTCCATCCTGTTCTCTCCTGAGCCAACAATGTGACGCAATGATGAAACAAAGAAGCACATTAGCACAAACTTTAATCTGTGTGTAACACGGGAACCAAAGTAAGTGTGCCCTCGTTGAAGAGTCCACAGAGAGCTCACTGGCCTTCATCTGAGGCGGGCTGCTGATGGAGGCTGCTGGAGGTAACCTCTTTTGAATAAATATAGCTGTGTACTGTCTCATGCACAGCCCCGACCCTGTTCTCTCTGTGCCCAGTGTGCCTGCCTGCCTTCCACCCGTCACACAAAATAGAGCTGGGAATTTGGGTCAAGCAGCCCCAGGAGTTAGGAGGCTGTCTTGTTCAGGCTGCGGCATCATAGCCTGGATTATAGTCCGTGTTCTGCAACATTCATCAGAATCACAGGCTTCGTTTTTACCCTGACTCTCATGTGCTTTGATAACATTAGTGAAAATGCTCGGTTAGTTCAGATGATAGAGGACATGAAAGCCTGACCTGCTGCTGTCGTCGAATCAAACATGCAATTTGAGTCATTTTAATTCAAACACAGATGAGACTGTGACAGACATGTTGCCTTCACGTGTCTCATGTTGGACGATGTAGCACAACATGTCTGATATTTCCCCGGTCATGGCAGCACTTTGTCCCAATGACTCAGTCATTTTAAGAAAAATGAGCTTCACCTTGTTCTCATCTCTGTTCGCAACATTAGCATAACATGAATCTGCTTAATCTGTTATAGAACAAAAGTTACATCTATTTTAAAGCTGCATGACAACACACTAAAAATGTTACTTTACCTTCAGATTCAGATACAGTATTTCTTATAGTTTTAAACATCATAATTGTGGCATAAAAGTAAGTTTGACTTTGACTGTCATGATACTGACATTTCTGTTATTTCATGTGGAAATGAGCTTCTATACATATCTATACTATCTGTATCTATACTATATATGTAACCTTCATCCAGTCAAAACGCTGTGGTTTCAGAGACAGAGGTTTTTAGACTTTTTTCCTTGGAGGGTCAAACCTGAAACTTGATTTGTGAGTCACGGGTCAAGAGCAAACACCTGTTGTGTTGTATAGTACTAGGATCCCAAGTTGCTTTAATTGACTGACTTCCTCCCCAAGAGTCACTCTGCCCACCATGCTCAGATCATGAAAAATAATTACTCATTAGGGATCATATGTATTTAAAGAGCATTTTACCCAACAACAACAAAAAAACCACATTAAGAATGATTTCTATTATTATTTATTATTATCACTAAATTTCTCATGAGAAACATTCAAATCAAACCTTATGGCAGGCCAACTTTTGCCTTCACTTTGGAACATGAATATAATGAACTTCATGTGCTTCATGTGCTCGACTACACAGACTACTGCATATACTCTACTGTGTACTGCGTTCAGTATACAGTGTACTGCATGAAGTGCCTCCCACTTGCATGACTGTCTCAGCATGGCTGTGTCTCCTCCTATAGAGAGGATGTTATCAGCGGTTCCCTGTTGTGTCGTTCATGCAGAGATGTAGGCTGGTTTCAGTACCGAGCACCAATCCTTCACTCTTTAAGTCTTTAATTATTGACAGTGGTTCAGAGACAAACCACAGACCAGATGTCTTTTCACCCTGCAGGCTGCGACTTCACTGATGCCAGCAGACAGAGACACAGAGCTACGACAATGTGAAAAAAATCTGCAATTATAATAGGAAATGTTCTCATTATAACCAGACAATAAAGGCTGAGAACGAGATAAAGGAGAGTTTGCTTTCTTTGAGGAAGTGAGGAAACTTAAATGCCATAACAAAATGCTGTAATTGTGAGATTCAGGAACGGTTGAAAATCAGACAGAAGAAGAGACAAAACATGAAAAATGAATTACAAGACATTGTTTCTCATAATGAGACACTTTGTTGTAGTGTGTCTGAGAATTCTCATTATAATAAAAATAAGAGACTTTTTAAAAACAGCGGCATCTCTGCAAACACATAAATGAGTTGTTAGGTGCTTCACAACAACTGTTTTGCTGCCGGTGTAATAATAGCAGGTTTCACGGTGTAAAACGTAGTATCAAGCAGTCAGTTGTTTTCACAGTTAATCCGACAATTCAATGTTCACGGCTAAATTTACTCTTGTTACCTTTTGCTCCCAGATATGGAAGAACTTGCTCCAGGCGTTCAGATATTTCCAGCAAAAACTACTAATGAAAGCACTTGATATGCAGCGCTGAAAGTGAGCGTGCTGATTCAAAACTACACGTAAAACACAAAGAGAAAGCCTAATGAGCTGGGTTTTGATCTGCCGATCGAGCTGCAGGTCTGAGAGCAAAGCCAAATATTAGGAATTCAGCATTTGTTTGTGTTGCCTTTCAGATCTTATTGATGAGATAACCCACCCATGACTGCTCCTCTGCAGGAATACCGCTCGTCCTCAGGCTAACTCTGACTTCAAAGATGTGTATTTTTGGAAAATATGAGTCATTTCCTCCGGTCAACACAGGGCGGACATTCAAACAGGCATGTTGTTAGAGGCAGAAATGTTTTCATGTGCTGTATGAATGAAAGATGAATCCTGGGCCTTACCTTATTGTTCTGCACACAGTCGATCCGTCCTGGTCATATCACACTTTACTGCAACATAGAAAAACACAGTACTGCTCATGGTTAAAAAAACTGTCTCCAAAAACCTCAGTTTCACCTTTGAACAGCATCTCAAGAGAGATATTTATGTTTGCATGGAGTTCAACTACAGCTCCAACTCAGATGTTATTAAAAAGCCTCAGCACAGGTCCAATCAATGGAGCCAGTCCTGCTGTGCTTTGTGCCACTGTTGAGGATAATATGTGGAGCATGTGGAGAGGTGGGTGATCAATCAGTGCAGCTCACTGATCTCTGGAAGCCGAGCACGTCCAAATATCAAATATCAGCTGTCTACAACTGACCACCACTGGATGTAACATCTTCAGCAGTGGATGAAGCCCACGTACCACAGATCAAATCACAACCAGGTTTATTTGTGTAATTGAAGAGAACATTAAATAAATCTTCTAATATAATGAATTTCACCCCACAAGCAGTTTTATTGTTTGTGTCATTCGTCTTCTGGTGGCACCGCCCTCGAAAACAAGCACATCAGAGCAGCGTCGTCAGCCGGACTCAAACATGAACTTCTGACATGAAGAGTTCACAGAGGTCACAGAGGTCACAGGAAGTCTCTCCTTCCACAGCCACAAACATGCCGAAATTACAAGCACTAAAATTTTACAACTTCATAAGTATCACTTTACACGTCAAGTCAATTTTATTTCTATACTTTAAATCTTTTCAACATTTGTGTTGTGACCCTCTGAAGATAACTCGTGTTTTCTGGCCCCCCCTGTCTTTCTCTCCGTATGTGTGTGCCTGTCCATCATTTGATGTAGGCCTGGTCCCTGCTGCTCCTCCCACTGGCTCCTGGCATGGGTCTACCTGCACACCTGTATACCATCACCTCATTGCTCCGCCCAGTCTGCACACCTGAGCCTCATCAGCCCATCAACCTGCAGTATATCTACCCCAACCTCTCCACTGCTCTCTTGTTTGCCCCTCATGGTAGCTAACCTCTCCTGTCCTCGCCATCAACTCAGATCCAAACCCTTTGTTCAATTAAACCTGTTTTCCTGCTTGAGGAAGCTCTGTATTCTGCTCTCGGGTGTTTGTGACGATATGACACCTTCTATCTTTGGAAACTCAGTTTGGATCAGAAGGAACAAAAAAAGCCCTGGAAAAGTTGATGAAGCTCAAACATCAGATAACTGCCATGAGAGAGAGACTCTTCAAAAAGGACAACTCATATGGTGAGTAATGCTATAGAGTGATTACTTTTCCAAAACAACTGTCTTCCAAAGTGAAACCGTTCCGGCGAGATATGCAAATTACAGAAAGTCATTTGGCCTTTGAGCAAACTTCCAGACTCACGCTGCACATAAACACTCTCACTGCCAAATTCAAACAGTCGATCCTAAGCTTCTAAAAGACGAACACATAAACACACGCATTCAAACTCTTACACAACAGGCACAATACTCCGTCTTCCCACACACACACACACACTCGCTCACACAGCCCTGGATGACCCTGTCTGTCTGTATTTGTATCACTTCAGAACCATTACCCAAAAAGTAATGTTTTAAATGGAAGCCACTTCTTCTTCTCAGACGCTGCTCTGCTGCCTGTTAGTTACTGTGGATAAAATCTTTCTCCTGCTCTGTAGAAAAGGCTGCTGTGCTTTAAATATCATCCTGATGTAACTGCAAAGGAGGGAGGAAGACCAGTGAAAGCACACAGGAGAAAACAGGTGCAAATGGAGTAAATGAAAGAGGATGCAGCTAAATGCAAAGGTGTATAAAACATGAGCAATAGCACCCTCTAGTGGATCACAAGGTCTGGGTGGGTGGAAACAGTGTGTGTGTGGGGGGGGTTGTTGAAGACTGAGTCTGTGTGTGAGAGAGAGGGAAAAGAGAGAGAGAGAGTATGGGGGTGTTCAGACATCAATTTTATTGTGAAGTCTGCAAATACAGTAAAAGTGTGGGTGTGTGCCTGCAGAGCTCAGAAAGTTGTTAAACACAGAGTGTGTGTGTGTGTGTGTGTGTGTGTGTGTGTGTGTGTGTGTGTGTGTGTGTGTGTGTGTGTGTGTGTGTGGGCTCAAGGTAAGGGTATTCAGCTTGTCTTGCTGTGTGTCTGAATAAAATTTGAATGTATTTGATTTCCATTTGCACTCATCAAAAAGAGGACGTCGTTGCCCGATGGAAGCAAAGTGCTGCTGTAGCTGCTCAGTATCGTAGAAACACACTGCCGTCAAAGCCAGACGTCACAACACGACTGTCAAGCTTCTTACGAGGGGGGGGCCTGGGTGTAACTTCTTTTTGTGAGGCCTTCTCAACAGATGCAGCGTTAACTGTTGTCCGTAATATTTGCACACGCACATGTTATACGATTAGACCACCGTCCATATGCTGATATGCTGCATCGTGTAAATGTGTTAATGCACCGTATGTTTGGTCGTCAAACCTCTGCAGCAGAGACGGTGCAGACTTGAATGATCTCATCTGCAGACAGAGGCAGCTGCGATTCAGTGTGGAGGCATGAATGATGCCCGGAGAGTCGACTTCTATCACACGTCTGCTCCCTTTTTCATCTTTTATTTAATCCATTTTCAGACAGGTGGAGGGTAGAAAGGAGACAAACAGAGAGGACCGCTGTAAGGCAAGACAAGGAAAGTCAATTTAAGGCACTAAGGCACAAGTGAACTCATTGTTCTTTATGTTAAAATTTATACAGAAACAAGTGACATGCAAACTGATTTAATGCAACAATAACAAATGAAATAAATAAGTAAAAATACAAAAAATAACCACCCATCCAAAGACAGGGAGTGGATATAGACATGGACACAGTTGGGACATATCTCGGGTTTCTTTTAAATAAAATTATATATTTTTTTCTCTCAAATAAAACACTGTAAAACACTGCATATGTTTATGTGACCTATGGAACCCTGCAGGTGACAATATTAAAATGATAATGTAAACTTGAAATTGTAAATGCATTCCACAATGGCATTATAATTTCCTGCATATGTATGTGTTATTTTAATTAATACATATATATAAAGCAATAATCCAATTTGCATTTTTTCACTTGCCTGTATGAGGGTTGTAGGACCATATTAAAAAGACGGATAAGTTGCATTTTCGCTGTTTTTTTTTTTTTTTTTTTTTTTTGTCACCAAGAGATTAGACTGCATTAGACTGTGGATGCTGTTTTGCTTATCGCATATGAATATTGTCCACTGTACTGCAGGTTAAGTCTAAAAATGAAATATCAAATGCCGTTTTCATTTTTATTTTCAATTTAAAAAAGAAAAAAACATTGTATTTTAATTTTTCACTGTGACTTGAATTGTGCTTGCCTAAATGGAAAAATCAGGACACGTTGCTTATGTTGCGTTTCAATTTTCAAATTTGAATTCACATTTGATTATTGTCCATTTTGAAAATTAAATGTCAAACAGCTTTTCCATTTTCATTTTACTATGGTCTTGGAAAGCCCATATGAGTATGTGAAAATGAAAATGCAAGTTGGATTATTGCATTTTACTCAAATTACATACGCGCATATGGAAAATCATAACGCTATTGTTGAATTACATTTTCATTTTCAAGTTCAGGTTGTCATTTTAATACAGTCTCCTATAGGCTTCCATACAGTTAAATGACTTGATCTTATTAAAACAAGACAAAAAGTGATTTAGTAAGACCACAGTCACTGTGAGATGAATGTCATTTGGCTCAGATCAGATTTATGATAGGGCGTGTAATTTGGCTTTCATTTGGATATATAATCACCATATGTCATTTTGAAATGAAGAACTGAGGATGACCTAATGACAAGACGAGAAAAAACAGAATGACATGAATAATTGAATCCCTGGGAAGCAGGGGGCTAAATACAGACACCGAGTCATCAATATCTGAGCCTCTTAATTAGACGCTAGCAGACATGATCAAAAGCTAATTGTCGGAAATGATCTTCACAGACAGTAACACCCACCTACCTGCATCTGAAGGCGCTGTGAACCGTTATTTCTCCTATTATGCAAATAGCTTTTGTCGTATCACCTTTCATTATCTAAGCTCCCCATTCTGCAGTACAGTACTTACTCACACACACACACACACACACACACACACACACACACACACACACACACGCACACACACACATTTACAATTAATCAAACACAGATGAGTGTCTCAAGATATTCTTAGACGCCTGTAAATCTCCTGTCCTCTCGCCGATGCTAGGTGACAGGGTAAAACACTGATTATGCACATCGTGGCGAGGAAGAGTCATGAGTTATCACTTCGCACTGAGCAGGTTGTCCATGAATGTGACTTGGATTAACGTGACAGCGAAGGACACAGAGAAGACGGAGCAGGCTGCGGTTAATGTCTTGGGTGTGTGTGTGTGTGTGTGTGTGTGTTTCAGTGTTTAGTTAAAAATGGAAGTCTCGTCTGAACTATATTGTAGTTAATGGGCACAAATAGCTTCATAATGTTGGAAAACAAAATAGGCAGAAGAATACAAACAATGACTGAGGCAGACGCTTTGATTTTCAAAATGATCCTCAGGTAATAAATTAACACTTCCAGTCATCTGTGTGTCATTAAATGCTGCTAAAGGTGTCATGAAAAGTGTTTGGCTGTTACATCTTTGAATTTGGACACTCCTTCCTTTCTCCCTGGTTTTTCTTATCCTGGTGAGTCCGACTGTTTGGCAACACAAATATTCAGAGATATACAAAATAAACAAGCTGAACCAAGTGAAATAAGACAAGGTTGGTAAATTACTACATATAATTTCATGTGCTTCAGCAGCAAACAGTAAGTTTGCAGTTATGTTAATTATAAGTTATTAATTCCTCTGACCAAACAAACCAAGAATAGTTTTGGGTGGTTTGTATTTACAGTTCATGATGTACTCTGTTTGTTCTCTTGTAATTCAATGCACTTGTTCGAAAAGAAAAAAAAATGGTATTAGTTACTAGTGGCTGAATGGAGGTTGAATGTATTCCCTCCACTGCATGAGGATTTTTAACCCACTTTCCAGCTTCTTTTTCAAATCTAAACAAAGACAGAAGCCAAAATTACATATCTCTCAGTTCAGTTTGTACAATGTGAACCAAGATTAACAAGTTTTATTATATATATATATATATATATATATATATATATATATATATAAAGGCAGTTATGTATTTACATTTTTGTAATATGCAAAATTACATGAAATTCATGAAATGTGAAACACTTTGTGCACAGGAGAAGTGTTTTCATGAGTTACTGAACCTTATTCAGGCGTAAAAACAGCAGCAACATTAAAAACAGCTGCCTTCCCCTCAGGTGAGCCTCTTCCAGGGTCCTGGCTTTGTGCTGCTGCTGAAACATCAGACTGGGACCCTCGATGGAACTGAAGTATAGTTAACACAATTGGTCATCTGTCGGTCATTTCACCTGTGTTTGTTCTGCTACAATGAGTCTAAATGCTGCTTAGAAAAGGTCTATTATACGTGGAAAGTGAACAGAATTTGTAAAGTGGAAATCACAGTTAGAAAAAAATAGACAAACATTTGACAGAAACAATTTACAAACACAGCAGTGAAATGAGCGTGATATTGAGTTTTGTTTTCAGGTCATTGAAACAAAGCTCCTTTACAGCAGAAAAACTCACAGCCTGCAGATTTGAGCATTATAGATGTTTGAAATGTAAGAGCTGTTAGAATATAAAGCAACAGAAGCAACTGTGTCTTTGGAGTTTTCCATTTTCTCTGTTAATGCTGTTGTCTCACTTTAACTAGATTTAGCTCGTTTGCATTCGATGGGAATCCCTGAGGGACGCAACCGTTTTTAAACATCTTGTAAAAACAGAGGAGAGGACGCCCGAGGAGAGATGGAGAGATAAAGATGTGTGGAGCTGCACACACACACACACACACACACACACACACACACACACACACTTATCACAGACGCTCAGATTCTCTTTACAGCAACATTAAAGCGCAGCAAATTGGCACAAACATGAAAAGCACAAATCTGTGGAGCAAATCCAACACAGACATGTTTTATATCAATTATGTTTCAAACTTGGGTTCAGAGAAACAATCCCACCAGGCTCAGTGTCACTAATGGCTGCCGTCCCTTTGACTCTGTGTGTCCTCAATCACAGGACAACAGTCTGAACACTGAGTTGTTTGGTATCAGCAGAAAGTGAAACCTTCCAGGAACTCCTCCTGCTCGTTCACAGCTCCACCTTATTCTGTAGTAAATTTGTGATTTTTCTCAACCAACACAGTCGGACTTGAAAGTGAGAGTTCCACCTGCAGCCAAAGTGTTTTATAACAAGCTTGAAAGTGTCAGTGATTTAGGATTAAAGTAGTCACACAGTTCCATCATGGTGAGGTTAAATACAAGCCTGGTTCCACAGAAGACAGGACGCTGTGTAAAACATAGATGAAACAGTGATTATTGACCAATCCTTGTTGGCATATTCTAATTGGTTGTTTCATGTTTGGCCTCATCAACTTCACTGGTTTTTGTAAATATCTGCTTATTCTGAATCTGATGGTGGCAACATGTTTCAAACAAGTTGAGACAGGAGCAACAAAAAACACCTGTTTGGATCCTTCCACAGGTAAACTGGTTCATTGGTAACAGGTGAGAGGATCATGACTGGGTATGGAAGGTTCATCCTGGAAAGACTCAGGATGGAGAGAGGTTCAACACTTTGTCAAACACATGACTGTATAAAGGAGAAACACTGTTAAACTGTTGTCAGTGAACACAGCTTGTTTACAAATGACCGCCTTCTGTTTTTCTGGATGTTTGACACAGCCTGCCAGCTTTTTTACAATCAGGGTTGTGTGTGTTTTTGTTAAAGATTTGCCATTGATCTGTGGTTACTTTTCCACTGTTTGCAGTGCTCATGGCCACGTCAACATGTGGACAGGAGGAGCTGGAGATTGAGCCACCGACTCTACGATTAACGGCCTCCTGAGCTGCAGCCTCAGACTGTAAGTCAATATAATGTCCTTGAGAGTGCAGTTGTACAAGAGAGTGTGTGTCCAAGCTCATTAACACACAGCAGGTAATGGATGATGTCATCGACATGGTGACCAACATGTCCTGTTCACACAGGTGGAGATGTTGCCCTGTTGTTGTACATGAGCAGAACATTCACCTTCAGTTTGTTGTTTACGTCATTTTACTGCACTAATACTATAAGGAGTGTTGACATACTGAGAATGACGTTAGAGTGCAAAGAGTCAGTGAAGACAAATAGAGAATTCATCTTCACCTACATCTTCTGGAGCTTTACATGTAACACTCTGCTTCAGTACTTGTTAATGTGGTGTTTCTAACAAAGGCATTGGAACACTTTGCATGAATGCACCAAGTGTTTCAAATGCCTTGTAGGCCTGAATAATATATTAATGCACCAGTGCAGAACAGATGCATACTAGCCTATGTATTTATAATATATAGCAGAGTGTTCAGAGAGTGAACTGGCAGCTGGTGCTGGTCCCAGTAGAATCATGTCTGACAATCATGCACTCACATGGATTCTCTCCATTTTGTACCCAGAGACTGTAGTAATGTGTATTCTGTATTGTCTTCTGCATTTAAGTTCCAATTAGGCATCAGGTTTTCTCATTAGTTTGACTTAAAGATAATGTGATAGCTTTCTAAATCTAGTTACAAACTGTAAATGAAATGATGTTGTTTAGTCAGATCTTCAGGAAAAGGTCAGTCGGTGCTGAATGAAAATGTACAGCTGCAGTAAAATGGCCATCAGTACACAGCAGCAGCTCAGGGCAGAAGTAGCTGTTGGCTCATGCTCCCCACCTTCTGGCACTTCACCAGACAGGAAGGTCACAGAGAGGAGGATGCTACAAGCTGCGGACCTTCGCAGATCAAGTGCCCGTCAAAGTAGAGCTTCAGAGTTTGTTCTGTCTCATGAGGCAGACAGATGGTTGTTCCAGGCTCCAGAGGAAACAGGCAGCTGGGACCCACAGGAACGACATGGTGGGACTTCTTCTTCCTAACATGCTCTGAAGAGTTCCACCTACAGAACATGGATTCTGATGCAGTGAAGTGCAGTGACATGAATCAGAGCCAACTTATCTATAGGAGCTTGAAACGGCTGCATGACTTCCTGTTAAAGTCGGCACACAGTTCCATCACATTAAAGTTAAAACTAGGCTTCAATTAAAGGTTATAATTAAGATGAGAACTGCAGTACATTTATTTAGCATTACACTGCAAGTACTCCTGATGTTTCCTGTCCCATCCTCAGACAAAGGTCGGTCACTGTTTAACCAGCATTCTCATCACAGAACACGTGACTGAGGTAGACTTTGATCAAAAGATACTTGAGCTCTTCACACATGATCTTTAGTTGGAGATATGTCTTTAGTTAACGGCTGCAGTGCTGGACAGAACTGTCCATCTGGTCAAAGATCCTCTCAGCTCTTCTTGTCCTGTTACAGCTGAGACGTGTCTTGTCATTGTTCTTTACAGGGTCCAACAAATGATTCCAGCTTTGTTAGCTTTGCACTTTAGCCAGTCATTCTAATCCCTGCTCTCTACCTTCCTCGCAAAGCTGCTTCTGCTCCCATTTGGCTGATTTCCTTCTTTTCCCCCCATCTCTAAATGTCCAGGCTAGCATTAAGGAACCATCTGTGGCTGTGTTTCATTGGCCACTGGCTCAAGGCTCTGGTTTTTAAATAGAAGCAATGGAAGGGTTAGCCCCAAATGGAGCATGCTCAGGCTTTGTGTGTGTGTGTGTGTGTGTGTGTGTGTGTGTGTGTGTGTGTGTGTGTGTGTGTGTGTGTGTGTGTGTGTGTGTGTGTGTGTGTGAGCATAAAAAGATGAGTGTATTAGAGGATGAATATTTTTAAATAGATGCACACTGAAGAACAGGGGCGGGTCCTTCCAGAGGATGCGATGCAGAATGGGGGAGCTGCTTTTGCAAGCCTTCGCTCTGGACTCCTCATCCTCACCAGGAGGAGAGGAGTGTTTACATTCTATTAGTTCCTTTGCCATATATATGTGTAAGTTTCATAGCTATGATGTAACCCCTAAACACACAACAACAAGGCCACGTCATGTTCAGAGCGACCTAACCCTACCATTCATGTGAGTGTAGCCAGCCTGGGGGGGCAGTGCTGACGCTGGGTCGTCCGTCACTACAGGTGAACCAGACTCAACTTTGACCTCAGTGCTACTTCAGATGTTGAGATACTGACCAACTGAACACATGCACAAGTGCACATTCTTGGTAGTGTCAGGATTTTGAGTTTTTACCTTTATTTCCTGTTTTATTTTGGCGGAACATGTCCTCAGGTGTGTTTAGCTGATTTACTTCCTCCACCTTTAGGATCATTGATTGCTGTCGCCTGTTTTCCCTCACTTCCTTGTGTGTGTAGTCTTGTGTGTAGTCTTGTGTGTAGTCTTGTGTGTAGTCTGTGTTTTGCCTGCTCCCATTAGGATTTGCTTCATCTGTTTTTGGCCCTTGCCTGCCTGACAATTTAGTAAGTCTTTTGATTTTGTGAATAAATACCTTAAAGATCATACACACCCTGACACCCCCTGCACATTTTGAACACTGGGCTGTTTTGGATAAATCTGCCTTTACTGAAAACTTGAGAGTGTTCAGCTCCCTGAACCTGCACGTCTTTGTACTTTGAGTGAAAAATTCTGGGGGAAGTCTGTACAGCCACAGCAAATGTAAAAGCTTTATGAACTGAGAACTGTGTTGCCTGTGTGTGTGTGTGTGTGTGTGTGTGTGTGTGTGTGTGTGTGTGTGTGTGTGTGAAGGAGCTGAAGATGTACTGGATGAGGGATCATGTGTAGGAGGAAGAGGTCGAGGACGGAGATGAGGAGAGAAAATGAAATTGAGGTCAGAACTTAATATCAACATAAAATAACATAACTCATTACCACATTACATTACATGCCCTCATATGTGTTTCCCCGTTTCAATCTGAGCTTTACAGTGCTCGTTAACCTGTAACTCTCTCACACATGTTTGTGAGTTCGTGTTTCACTATAGACTATATATTGTCCTATATTTTGCTATATGTTGCATGTGTGCGTGTCCGTCTGGGCTCCAGCCGCAGGTCATGTGACTGGACAGATGTTGACATGTTTCGTCTGCTGGTGAGAATATAAAGAGAGACACAAGCTTGAGTAACAGAAATAAAAATAAACCAGTTTGATTTGGACTGAGTGAGAGACAGCACATGTTTCTGACATTTCCTCTGGTGACATTTGCAGCCTGAACGAGAGCTGAGAGAAAACATGGGAACAGAAGAACGCTGTTGTTTCAGCTCTTCCTCTCATGATGGAGCTGGGTCGTTGCTCTTCCTTTGCTCAGCTCACACAGGAAATAATTGGCGTGACCTCTAACACAGATCAATTATGCGTGTTTTTGTGTCAGGGCCGTCTTGTTACAGTCTGACTGAGGCAAAGGTCAGAGAGGCAGCTGATGGTGCAGGTAGGAGCCGCTCGCTGGTGGAGCTCCGGCTGGGTGGTGTCTCTGAACAGTGGCTGAATGAGATATTAGCTTTGAGCTTAGAATTGGATCGTAACATGGCCTCTGTAACCACAAAACACCTGGTTTCATTTCAAAAGGAACAGGAAATGTTGTGATTGCGGTGGCGTGGAAAGTCATTTACAGTGTCCAGATACTGCTGGAAGACAACAGGTAAACATCAGGTAGTTAAACGTGGCTCACACAAGCAGAATGGGCAACATTAAAAATGCTGTTAAATTGGTTTAATGCACGACGTAATAAAAAATATCTATCAGCTGATCTGCTTTTTGTTCCAGTTGCTTCGTGGTTTGCTGTGGTTCTTTTATTGAGGTGGAGAGATTAACTCGTGTCATTCTTAATCTGTATGGGATAAAGAATACCATTCACAATTTATTAAAATGACATGCTATATCATTGCTATTATATTTAGAGCAAATCCTACACAGGTTATTTTTAAGAAGGTAATTCCCACAGCTCTTTAACCTGATTGCACAGAGATAAAAGTGCTGCACTATAAAGCACGTCTGATGCTAAAAGCCCAGACATGCTTGTGTCTGAGGCGGTAAACTCCACCGGGCTTCATCATCATCATCATCAGCCGTCTCTCCTCCCAGTGGCCTATAAACCCCCCCGTGTTCCTGCCGCTGGCTTCAACTCTCATTATTCACCATTCACTCCGGGGGCCAGAGTCACGGAAGGAAGCCCGGCTCAGACCAGAATCAAGGTCTGCGCAGTCCTGCTGTGACCTCCTGTGATGCTGAGCTCTGAGAAGCTCCGGCGCTGCGTCAACTGAGCGCTTTGGAAAACAGCGACTCTGTAATTATGTGTGTATAATTAATGCTGAATGTATCCACTGTATTCTGTGTGTTTGCTGTTGAATTTGCTGAAGGTTAAATAGCTAGAAAAGAGCAGCATTCATCACCTGAATGGGATGTTCTTTGAGTGCTCACTGTGCTGCTTTCACTAGTTTAGATATTAATCACACTTGGAACACACCTTTTTCCAGGATGACAGGAACAGACTCTTTTAGATGGATGATTTTAGTCACGATGGTCAACAGTCCACTGGATGACATATCACAACAACTACTGCATGAACTGACAGAATTTGCTTCATGACCCTTATATTTTCTAATTCCCTCCGGTGCCGTCTTTATGTGAACATTTTAATTTGTGCAACACTTTGACTTGTGACCTGCAAAACAAGCAGCCTCAGCTCACTTGTGTTTTAATTAGCTCGTGTTTGCATGCCAACACAATAACTTAATAAGCTTAACAACATAAACATTACCAACAGCATGTTTGCATGCTGACGCTAGCATTTTAGCTCAAACCACTTTTTCTCAATATTTGTTATATTGTGATACAGATAATGTCACAAAGTAATGGTGATTTATTTACATTAAGCTGCATAAACCAACTGTTAGTATTTATCATAATGCTAGCTCTGTATCTTGCCCTGAATGCAAACAACAAGTTAAGATATTATCTTATCTATCAAAATATAATTGCGTTTTGTCTTGACTTGCAAAGCCCCTGTTCTGTGCACACAATGAGGACACACACTGTCTGGTGTGGACCCCAGACCCAGAATAGACTTATTTACCATCTTTTAGAAGCGCAGCACTCGAGGTGATAATAAATCGAATGAGCAGAGAGAAATTTTTAGACCTCGTTTGTATCACATTTTGGAGGTGTTGACAGGGCAATATATAGCACTGAAATCCCACTTGTCTGAACTCACACATACAGCGTGCAGTGTGATGTGTGTTGCATGGGCACTGAGTGCTTATTACATGCACTGAGGAATACTCAGCCATTATTTCATGTTCTGCTGGAGTTCAGTAATGAAAGTGCTTCGGATGTCTTTTGTGTGTTTTTCATTGTGGGCTGGATCCCACGTGCAGTCATTGTGGGATAAAGATGGTGCAGTTAAACCAGCTGTTTCACAGTGATCAACAAGCTGCACACAGCTACAGTGAAAGACCTGCATGGTGTAATGAACGGACATGATGTGTACACTGTACTTACACTTATAATAATGCAGCACTGGATAGGTTTTATAGGATTGCCACCGGCATCCTCCCCCCATAACGAAAACAAATCAAAGGTGGTTTCATCCCCACAAGCTAAGTTGGCCTGAATGTGTTGATTACTTGACCACGTCCTCTCCACGGCGCAGGAAGCTCTAAATTTGAAATCCAATTACCCAGCGAGCAAAATAGCTTTGCAACTGACACCAGCTGACAGCCCATTCAGATGGTAACATTTAGCAGAGGCGGACAGGTGTGTGTGTGTGTGTGTGTGTGTAATTTGGCGGCGCTCTCTCTCTGTTGACTTGTATAAAGCAGCGTCTGCATTAAAATGAGTGATGTGACAGGAGGACAGGTGTTTGGCAGGAGACGCTCGAGCAGCACTTGGTCATAACGTTATCAGAGTGCAGGCGAGCAGCAGGGTACATTTAGAAATGGAGACGTGTGCCATTGTTGATGCTCTCTGCATTCCCATCGAGAGCTACCCGACACACAAGCTTTTGTTTAATTAGAGCGATTGTATTCCAGGGAACATTCATTTATAAATGGCTGCATGGCTGAATTCAAATCAGGTGCAGTTCAAAGGTCTAAATGGTGTGGAACTTCTCATTTCTGTCCAAAACCAAGACGGAAAATGCAAAATGTTGTGCTTTATTTTTTAAATTTATATCTAGTTTGTTGGTTGATTATTCTTTAGGCTTGATTTCATTAGCACGTATTAGCAAATGTTTGGTTAATGATATTAAAAAACAATAATAACTCAGTTATGTTTATGAGAAGAACAGAGGCTGATTGATCCTATGAAAGATTTTTTTTTCTTTAAGACTTACAAACAAGAAATTCAGTTTAGTTCAGTTAATTAATAAGTTGATGGACAGAAGATTAATCTGCAACTATTTTGATCACAGGTTCATTGTTATTTCATAGTTACTTCTTCTGTGATATAAACTGAAGATCTTAGGGTTTTTTGTAAGACTGATAAAAAGTCGTTGGATTACACCACCTTGGGTTCTGTGAAACTGTGATGGATTTTTTTCTATTTTCTTGCATTTAACAGAACAATTAATCTTTTAATCAAGAAAATTGATGCGATTCAGAAAAAGCAAATCAGAGTTAAACATTATTAATGTGCTCTCTGTACAGTGGTCAGATGGTTGAATGGTTCAGACATGACTGCATCATGGCAAACTCTTTTCTCTACCTCTGCTTCTTTGCTATTCTCCAACAAAAGATTGAGCTTGTTAAGAAAAGGTGTGGTGTGAATTACGGAGCCCTTTCTGTTTTTCTTCAGGAGTCAGAGCTGTGACCTGTAGAGCCGCTCCAACAACATGCCCTTCAACTTTTGTTTCTGCGCTAATGAGCTGCCAGGCCCACTCTCACCCAGCGTGCAGTTAATCAGTGTTGTCAGGGACGTTGATGAGCAGGTGCAGACATTACGCATAAACAGGACTATTTCCTTAATTAGTCCAGGCCGCAGTCACACCAGCGTTCATGGAAGAGAGTGAAAGGTCCCTTCGATTCTGCGAAAAGCCACCGCTAATTCTGACACGCAGTTTTAAACGCTAATCTCTTGGTTTATTTCCTGATTGTGTGAATCTTCTCCTCTGAGGAAGCAATGGCATTAAACCGCTCTGAGTGTGTGTGTGTGTGTGTGTGTGTGTGTGTGTGTGTGTGACAGAGAGAGAGAGAGAGACCATCTGTTTATCAGCTGGACCGTCACATGACTTACTGCTCTGCCACAGTCATTCTCTGCCCTTCATTTCAATCCATTAACAAATTGCAAACAAATGCATATTTACCTGCAGCACTGATGTGGAAGGAAGCTGTGGCAATTCAGCTAAATTAGCTAAAATGTGAATTAATGTTTTTTAATATACATGGTTATATGGTGTAATAGACGACACAATTACTGGCGGTGTTGTAAAGCAAATACTGTGGGGAAGCTTAAATAGATGCCTATTAAGGTGTCTGATTACTTTGATTACACTCTCTCTCTCCCTCTCTCTCTCTCTCTCTCTCACTCTCCCTCTCTCTCTCTCTTGCTCTCTCTCTCTCTTTCTCTCTCTCTCTCTCTCTCTCCCTCTCTCTCTCTCCCTCTCTCTCCCTCTCACACATACAAAACTCACCTCCCCTTCTCATTAAGCAGGTAATCCTCCCTCATATTCCCTCTCCCTCAGCACAGATGCTGCTGAACGACATGCTGGAGAGGGAGAGAGCAGCGGGGAGCAGCTTTCATTCAAACGTGCCTGAGTTTGGCTTATCTGCCGGCCGAGCTTCACGTTATAGCAGCCATGATCAGAATCCATGCCGAGGCTCCTGCCACGCAGAGTGGGCTCAGGTCTGGATCTGGAGGGGCTTTTTTGCATTGTATGAAACAGCAGAGAAAACACGAATGCCCAGTCACAGAGCTGGTCTTTTCATGCACAGTGCTCAGAGCGTGCAGAGTCTCGCCTCCCTCTCTCTCTCTCTCTCTCTCTCTCTCTCTCTCCTGGAGAGAGGGTTGAGTGAAAGTAGCTGAGGAGTTGCTTCATTACCTGTTGGGTTTAAAATGTTTGCCTCAGAGTGTTTGAAGCGAGGCCCGATGGAAGAGTGATCAATGAGCGAAAACTCAACCTGCTCTGGAGAAAAGTGGCGACTGTGGTTCTGCAGAAATGAATCGATTGACAGAGAAGTGAGATCCACATTGTTTTCCTGCACTAGCAGCCTTCTAACCCGCTAATGATCATTTCACTGCAGAGCTACATTAAGGTTAGTAAGTCTGAGATCAATTAAAACTATTGGCAGCTAATTCAAATTCAAAGCACTGACTTTGGACAAAAGGTAAAAAAATTCAGTCACTGAAAGCAGCTAATAAGAAATTATGAATGGGCTTAGTTATTCTCACTGCCTGTGTGTGTGTGTGTGTGTGTGTGTGTGTGTGTGTGTGTGTGTGTGTGTGTGTGTGAGAGAGAGAGAGAGAGAGAGAGAGCTCTCCTGTGTGCCCTGCTTTACAGTGCATCAAGGTAAATGTTGACCTTCTAGGAAATCCTCGTGTTTCCTCCCTGCCCCCTCCCCCTCCCCCCCCCTCCTGGGGGCCAGAGCGATCAGATGTGACAGGTGGAAGCAGGCCTATAATAAAGCAATAACCCTGTGCTCCTCCTGCTGCATTAGCTTGACTAAATCCTGTTTGATGTCTCACCACACTTCATATCCCTCCCTGTCCTTTTCGCTCCACAGACAGCAGCTCCTGTTTCCTCTGCGTTCTGTGTTAGTAGTTTTGCGGATGCGGTAATTTGGTCACAGCACATCGACACTGATCCCGGCGTATCTTTAGTCTGTTCCAAGCTGAATTTAGATTGACTGACGGGATAAAAGAGGCGGCAGCGAGAACAAGAGCAAAGTGTTCGGCCTAGTTAGGAAACACAGCGAGCTGTCCGTGGTCCTGAATCCATTTCATCTCTCTCTCTCTCTCTCTCTCTCTCTCTCTCTCTCTCTCTCTCTCTCTC
>JBBMOC010000117.1:362023-377719 GCA_037975185.1 Centropyge bicolor
ATCTCCGTGTCCTTCTTCAGCTTGTTCTCAATAAAGATTCTCCAGAAATAGATCACAGCTTCGTGCCTGTTTACAACACTGTTACAGGTTGTTTTGGATAAAGAGCGTGCGTGTGTTTGGATACGAGAGCGAAGAAAACCATCACCTCTGCTTGTTTAGCTTCGACAGGTAGAACCAGCAATGTCAAAGCTGAATAATTCACACAGTGAAAATGTCAAGCAATCCCACTTTTTTGCTCTTGTTTGCCAGGGGTTTGTTTGCAGTTTTACTGTTCTTTGCAAAACCAGCAGTGTTTTATTACGAGCCGGTTAAGATGCAATAAAATCAATAAGGCTGTTGTCAGTAAACTGGATTATGCTCAGTGATTGCCATGAAGGGAGTGGAACTGAAGGAAAGCAATGTTGTGGCACAGTTCACACCCGTCTGCTGATTACTGAACGTAACAGCCACAAAACGTTGAGTCAGCATCACTTCTCTCTCCTCGTTCTAACTTCTCCCTCACTCGCTCTTCTCACCTGTCAGACGTTCACATGTCAGCTGATTCGATCCTTACTTAAAACCAAAGATTTGGAGAAAGGTTGTCTCCCCCCCTCCCTCTCTCCAAACCCCCCAGTTTTCCCTCAGGAAATGAAAGCCGTGCAGTCTGGATGTAGCCGACACGGAGTAAGACACTTTTGACATCAATTACAGCCTCATCTCTGTGTCCAAACCCACGACTACCGTCTCTAATTAAACCTTACATCTCAGTTCCCCCGGAGGCGGCCGGCGCAGGAATGGGTGCCAAACCCTCTTTTCACCTGCCTGCAGCTCATAGTCATGCTGGCCGTGCTGCGCTGGGATAGTCGGCTTGGCACAGGTTCAGCCTGGCAAAGGGGAGCTTCAGCACTGAGGCTGTTGTAATTCTGCACACAACATGACGCGCTGCTGTCGCTGTGACACTCGGAAACACTCATTAGCGCTGCGAACAGGAAGCTCTTTTCTGCACCTACAAGTCAGGGATTTAAGGGGGGATTAAGACCCACTTGTCGAACAGGCAGATTCGGCAAAACTGTGGATTATTCCAGCTATTTTTGGACATTTACTAGCAGTGTTTTTTCCTTCCATTGACTACTCCTACCTTGTTTGTGCAGAGCAAATATGGTTTAGCTTCGGCAACTAAAACACTTGGATTGTTAGAGTATTTACATTTGACTGCTGGTGTGAAACTGTGTATTTATTGGGTCAAAGCTGAACACAGTGTGCGCATCATGAACCCTGAGCACCCCTCCCTCACTTCATGCTGCACATTATCATGCCATGCTGTGTCCTGCTCTGGGACTGAGCAGGATCCATCTTGAATGATGCTGAACTTGATGCTGAACTTGAGTCTGACATGTTGAAGAAGGCACATTGCATTGACACTCTGTAAGTTTGCCGACTGATTTTTCTAATGTTTATCTGCTGCCTGTTTGAAATGCATGTCACGCAGTCAAATCAGCATCCACTGAGGAGATTCTTCACACTGTGGCTGTCCACAGTTTCTATTCTGCACAGCTTCAAGTCTGTGGAACCTCAAGGATAACTGTTTCCAAAGACGCTGCTAATGACCAGACACAGTTCTGCAAAACAGCCACATAAGGTCAACAAAAGGATATCTGTGAGAAACTGAAAGGATTCTTTGATTTTCATTTCATCTCTCTCTCTGTGTGTGTGTGTGTGTGTGTGTGTGTGTGTGTGTGTGTGTCTTGATTTCGTGTTTGATGGATTCTAGTTATAACTTGGATTGTGTGAATAGTGGCCAGTCAGTCACTGGCGCTGTAATGACGTATAGAGAATCAGCCAATGGAAACACGATCGAGGTGTGTGTGCCAGGTGGTTGCACTGTTTGTATAAACAAGTGCCATCCATCATACAGCCTGATGTGATCATCAGAGCAAAGAATGTGAGTTTGGTTATATGTGCACCTGGATTCAGTGATCATGAAGTGAAGTGATCATGGGGAGATCTTTTCTGTTTCAGCTGCGTTGGCTCAGAGGAGCTCTGTTTTCTTTGAGGTGATTAACTGACTGTAACCTGACAGAGTGTGAGAGCAAGCAGCCATGACTGAAGGAGGCCAGTGGAGTGTGTGATGCTGTTATGACGGATCCATGTCGGGTTGACGTTGGTGTGTCTGCAGGTACACACAGACTGAATGAATGAGTGGAGAAACAGCAGACGTGCAGATGCTTCCACTCAGGTGCACCACAGGCTACAATTAACAATTAATACCCATCCTGCTCTGTGGCAGCTATGAAACTGCTGAGCAGACCCAACAACAACAGCATTTCAACCAACAATTCACTGGTTCAGAAAAACCAGAGATTGTTTCACAGCTGGAACAAATATCACATTTTCCTTGAGCAGAAGTGTGAACCGTGTCAGCATCAGTCGTGTGTCACGTTCTACAGATCGGAAAGAGAGGATGGAGAAGGCAACAGTGGAGATGTCAAGTGAGAAATGGTCAGAAAAAAAAGATTGTGCAGTGGTGAAACCCGATGTTTGGCTCTTCTTGCTGCAGCTGTTTGCTCCTGGTGTGCACTGTGCAACACTATCTCTTCATGGCACTGGTTTGTTCATGACACTGGTTTGTTCATGACACTGGTTTGTTCATGACACTGGTTGGTTCGTGGTACTGGTTTGTTCATGGCACTGGTTTGTTCACGGCACTGGTTTGTTCACGGCACTGGTTTGTTCATGGCACTGGTTTGTTCATGGCACTGGTTTGCCAGATAGCACCAAGGTTCTCACAGTCCTGAAGTCAAGAACCAGATCTAATTTGGTGGAAAAACAGAAAGAGAATGTCAGTGCAGGATGTGATCAGGAAGAGGAGTCATCATCAGTTACACAGAGACGGATATTATAGGAGGGTTCCAGTGCATAAACACCTCAGTTCAGTTTAGTGGTGCAGAAACCTTGTGGTTAACAGAGGTGTGGAAAACAGTTCTATGGTCAGAATGATCCTTGACCACATTTTGACGCAGAACAGACTGAATGCATGACCCTTGCAGTGAGGTCACATGGTGGCTCTGTTGGGCTGTGAGGGGGGGGTTGCTGCCATGGTTTGGGTCCACTTGTCACCTCAGAGGGAAGGGTTGCTGTCAATCAATACTAAGCTGTTCTGAGTGATCACCTTCATCCTCTGATGAACATTTGCATCCTGATGAGAGTGGATGACAGTAACTCCCTCAATCAGGCACAAGGCATCACGGAATGGTTTAGGACCAGTTTTGGAAGAATAATGTTCCATTTCCAGAAACTTGCAGAATAATTACCAGGGTACATTGAGGCTCTTCTGATGGCTTTTTCCTTCTTTTTTCCCATTTGTTACCTGTCTCTGTGTCTGTTTGTGTGACAGCTCGTGCTGCTCCGTGTGTGTCCTCACGAGCAGTGGATTGTGTCTGATTGTGATGCAGAAGTCCTTTGAAGCAATGTAAGATTTGTTTTTCTCTGAGTGAAATGATTTCCTCGTGCCATCAGCCAGATGTTGAGGAGACTTTTTTTAAAACCACTCAGGCGTAGCTGCTGTCACTTTTAGCTTGTGCTGCCTCGGCTTTCATTGGCTGACAGAAACTCTCCTTATGCTTTATGTTGTTTCAACTATCGAGCCCTGACTTTCTGTCCTCAAGATGATCAGACATTAAAAAACCAGCAAAAAAAAACAACTTAATGTTGGAATAAAAGTAAAGTGCAGCACAGGAAGTAATTATGTTTTCAAGGACAAAATCATCTGAAGTGTTTTTTTTTTAACATTAACTGACTGATTTTAGATAGCAAATCATTTTTAAAGGAGACTGAATGGGAGACAAATGTTTTTAGATTTGTTTGTGCAAATTATTCAATCATGGAGAAATTCACACTGTGATCCACTCTGACAATGAAGGCTTTGAACTCTGAATTATTCTTCATATCAAAACGGGATGACAAAATTAAATGACATCATAAGCTGCAGTGGAACAAAGAATTCTTTCTTGGTGCCAAAACAATATGGCAATGGTTGAATTAAAGTAACATTTAACAATGCAATCTTTACACTACTGGCAGGATTGAAAAGAGTTCGTCTTTTGTACCGTACACCATGTTCCTGTTTTCTACTGTGCATACATTCTTCTATTACCTCCCTCTGCCCTTCTTATCCTCATTTTCTCACATTCTTTTCTGCATCTGCCTTCCCCCCCCCTCACCCTAATCCTGCCCTCCCACCTCCCACCAGCAGCCGCCCACCAACCCACCCAGCCTGCTGCATCTTCCTCCATCTCCACTGAGCCCCCTCATAACAAGGCTGTTCCACACTGGGGGCTGCATTAAGATGCAAACCCCTCTCTCTCCTGCTCTCTCTCCGTGCCCTTAATCCTTTCCTCCTCCCTCGCTATGAATGATAGCCTCAGCAACTAGCCCCCTGTCTCTGGCAGCCACAGGCCCATTGCTTAACATAATGGTGAGAAAATGGCCGCAGTCAAAAGCTGTGACTGGGTGAGGAGAGGTCAAGCTGTCAGCTGCTCGATCACAGCGGGGGGAGAATGAAGGTGGCTGTCTGACCCCCAGCCGAGAGGGGGGGGCAGATACACACCTCGGCTTTGGGTTTACCTGGATTATCTGTGAGGTCAGAGTTTTTTGATGACCCTCGTGGTTGATAAAACGAGTTAAAAGGAATAAAAAAGTACAAACATAAAAAGAGCTCATTACCATTATCTTCATATTTCTTTGGAGTGAGTGTTTTCGGTTTCAGATCCGACGTGTGAAACTCGACACTATGTGCAAGATGTGTGTTCATGTGGCTCTGTGCATCTCAGCTGTCACTGTATCAACACTAAGAGAAGCTCTTCACATGTGTTTTTGTTTGTGTACCTCTGCCGTCTTATGATAACATGACAATCCGTTCCTGTTTCATCACTGAAATCAACCTCGTGCATGTAGACACGCTGTACCTGCAGCTGCTGCAAGCTATTGAAAACGAGGGTGATATTTTTAAGGGTGCAATTTTTTGCTTTGTCAACAAGAGTCAGATGAGAAGAAGAAGAAGAAGAAGAAGGTTGATGCCACCATATAAAGCTACAGCCAGCAGCAAGTTGTCTATATCTTGACTGGGTGTCGTGACTTCCCAGAAGTTCACGCACACACCGGACAAGAAGGGTCTGCTGCCACAGCATGTCGGTAAAGGGTCACATGACAGATGGAGAACACTTTTTCAGTAGCCTATGTTAATATCACTTAAACTGTACGTAGTCGATCAGCTGACCTATACTAGTGCTGACTCAGCTACCCCTGTGAGTGACATGATGCTTACCTTCCACACCACAGCAATTGTCCTAAGCATAATTTACAAATTCACTAATATTTACAGTTATTATATGTGTGTGTGTGTGTGTGTGTTTGTGTGTGTAGTTTCAGCTTAGTCTCGATACTGTGCATTAACATTGATCACCTTCTTCTCCTATATAAAATAACATTAGTCAAATTAGCAAGGCTCCCAAAAAGCAGCCTCCATCTGAGTGTTGTTTTCTTGATTTACACTGAACTGTAAATTCTAAAAATGTTCCTTTTGTGTGTGTGTGTATTTCAGTGGTGTCACAATGCAGCCTATTTGGAAACACCAACGCTCCTTCATCCTCCTGTTATAGAACAACACTGTCCCTGGTAACGCCCCCTCCTCTCGCGCCGCTTTCTTAATAGTGTGAGAGAATTGTTCTTTATTAGTCGTGAGACCACTTCCCTGCTGGATAGAGCCTCATTGAGATGCAAGGCCCCCACTAGAGAGCCGAATGAAAAAATGAAATTAGAGGACAGAAGAAGACGCAGAGAGGAGACCCACCTCTGTGTTCAATTCACTTGTTAAATCTACTCACGATGCCTCGGTAATCATATCTCTCTCTCTCTCTCTCTCACACACACACACACACACACACACACACACACACACACACACACACACACACACAGTGTTGAGATGAATAGAATCACTCAGAAACTGTCTCTAAGGATGAAAATTGAGAAGCAGGACTGTTGAAAGTTCAGAAAGTTCATCTGAATCATATGTTGTTGTTTTTTAAATCTGCACAGTGTAAAAAAAAAAAAAAAAAGACAAACTCAGGCATCTACACTGCTGCAAACAGATGTCATGATGGACTTCTTTTGGCATGACTTCATTTTGGAAGATGACAACAGCACTGGTTGTAATGTCTGTGAAATAACAGTTTCAAGTTTGGGTGGAAACACCAGCAACATGTTGAAACATCTTTCTGCACAACATGGACTCTGTGCTTCCCAGCGTCCGTTACAAAGGGAACACATCCTGTCATAATTAAATGAGCACCACACAAGCAGGCCTGGCAGATTCTTCCTGGACTACAGAAACCTAAATGCTGCACAAATATTGACTGACTGATTCATATGATGAGTGTTGCCGCAGCTGGCTCTCAGGCTACAGACAGCTCCACTAACACTGATCGGGAATCAATAGGGAAACCAATAAGGAATCAGACAGATAAGCAGAATAGATCCTGGCACATCAGCTCTCATTCTTTACAGTCTGTGAATACTGCACAGTCAGATGGAGCCAGAGCAGAGTCTTCTCCAGACGTGTCCACTGGTAGATTGTTCAGTTCTTCTTTGGATTCAGATCCTGCTTCTGCTTGATGAGAGACTGTCCTGTGTGCTGCCTGTGCCATCTGTCCTGCTGGAGCCTCCTGATTGGCTGCCTGAGCTGCATGTCTTCCAGGTCGTGGTAGACTAAGGAGGAATGTTTCACATCCGACTGCCGACACATGAGCTCCACTTCTCTGAGCCAGAAGACCCTCAAGACACTGCTCTGCTGTCAGAGTGAAATCCTCATCAGTCCACTGTGTGGTTCAACTGATGAGAGACATGAGGCTGACACTGAGAGTCCAAATATCAGTGAAGCTGAAGGTGAAACGTCCTGCAACAGGCTGCTGATGTGCTTTTTCACACTCGAGTCACGCTTGTCTTCTGTTACTTTACCACCTGTGGGTCGTCTCTGAGCATCTTCTCTCACTCACAGCAAACATTAGCAAACTGCTTGAATTCTGGTTCCTTTAGGTGTTTTATCAGATTGCTTGTGTTAAATCTGTTTTTCACCTTGATGCTTTAGAAGAGAATAGTTGGCAGTCGGCTTTGCTTCTGTCATCATCATTTATCCTGTAATATCTCCAACCTGCGGACATTGCTCCTCCTCCACCTGCTCCACTGATGAGAGGTTGACGTCAAGTTGCTATAAAGTGGCATTGGGTGAACTGGAGAATTTTTCGATCACAGATGTTGATGCATCCTGATCATAGTGCACCTGTATGAGGATAATTTCACTCGTATTCGTGCACAAGAACAGCAAGCATTGTCTCCCATATTTAAAACATTCTGAAAATGCGTCAGTCTAACTTTCAAAAAAACAAACACACACATACATACAGCCTCTGGCTTTCACATACACCAAAAAAAAAACCTGTGCTGTGCTCAAATTAATCAGGGCTTGACCTCAGCGTCCCCCAGTGATCAGTAAAATGCTTTTAAACACTGTCATGGCTCAGTTATTGCTCTCCATCGCCTGCAGGAACAGAGGAACAGCCACTCTCTCTCTCTTCATCTCTCTCTGTCACACTGTGTGTGTGTGTGTGTGTGTGTGTGTGTGTGTGTGTGTGTGTGTGTGTGTGTGTGTGTGCGTGTGTGTGTGTGTGTGTGTGTGTGTGTGTGTGTGTGTGCGTGTGTGTGTGTGTGTGTGTGTGTGTGCGTGTGTGTACTTCTACACTATATTAAACAAACAGCATATACTGCAGTAACTGTGTAGTTACAGCTACAAACTACAGACGTCTATTCAACCAAAATGAGACGAAATAACTAAGAACCTGAACAAATGTTGGCTCTCAGTGGAGATCGAAGAAGCTGCAACTTAATTAAACACTGGTTCGATGTAAGGCTCTTAAAAAGCAGAATCTCCCAGTGTCTTTGTTCAGCTCTAAGTGCTTTGATTTGAAGGTGAGGAATGAGTCCTTTCCATTTTACATGTGCTGTTGATGAAGCTTGAGTTGAAGGCAGCGGTCGCCCGGCGTGCCTTTCACTGCCCGGCCAATGAAAAGAGATTTGATGAGATTTCGAAGATGCGCTTGCTGCTAACCCAAAACATATTGTGTTTAACGCTCAGCATTAGGAAGAAGCAAAGAAGGAGTGTATTGAGATCAAAACGTCACGGTTTATTACTGCACAGCGAAATACCGAGCGTGCTGGGCTAAGCCACGGTGCATAATTGCATTGTTACAGCAGACTGATTTTCTGTCATTAATTGTATATTAGCTAATACAGCGCATTCACCACAGGAGAAATAACACAGTGTGGCACAAATGAATGGAGAGACTGAAGGAACGGAGCTGCAGAATACAGAGAGTTTCCCTCTCTAATTGCCTGACACGATGCTGATTTTGATTGCACTGCTTGCTCTCTGCTGTCACACCAAGACAAACAGTTTGTATTCAGCTTGTATCTATCTGAGTATCTGAGCATCTATTCCTCTATTTTGATTCTTATTCCTTCTTTGCAGCCGTGGAGCTCTTTGATACGCCCCGTGTCTGAAATATAAATAACCCTGCCAGGGCTTTCGATATGACTTGTTTTGGACCTAATTACTGGAGTCCTCTGCAGCACAGACCTGCAGGTGACTCATAAAGGAGATCACCGAGCGAGAGGAAGAGCAGGGGAGGAGGAAGGTGAGGCTCGAGGAGATGAAGGCGACACACACGCTAAGACTTTTCAGTTTTAAAATGCATGACTTCTGCTGCCTCGCGTCTGCAAAGCTCTGGCGTTTTAAACCTCTTTAAAAAAAAAAAAGTCTATGGGGAAAAGTGCTGCCCCTGTTTCAGATGGACAACTCTCACACAGACGCCCACGTTTGTTTCTTGGTTGGGTCAGATCAGATCACGACCTGCCCTCCTCGGATTCATCCAGCCTCTATCCCTGGAAAACAAAGGACAGCAGCTGTATGTGAGCCTCGACTACCAGCGATTAACTCACCATGGATGATGAATTACAGGCTCTGCCGGCCTTCTTGTGCTGTTATCTGTGCTCGTTTTGTTCTGTGCAAGTTTTGCGACGTTCACAAAGAAACTGTTAATGAAGCAAGCTGGCACGCTGCTCTCCAGCACGACAGGTGCTTCCAGCCCAGCACAGCCTATAATGTGAGAGCAAACATCGGACCCGAGGGGAAAAGAGGGACACCAAATATCTTTACCCATAATGCAGTACAACTTTGACTTGTACCTGTTCATTTAGGTAAACTGGATGTGTGAGACTCAGAGATAGAGCAGGACTGAGGCTATGGTAAATAACAGCCCAGTAGTTTGAGGTATATTTGTTGGTGGCTACCAGTTTTTATGTAACTGCATTTGAAAAAGAGAAATTCTTTCCTGTTTGAGTGAGAGAGCATGTGTGAGAAATATGTCTCATAATAAGACCTTTTATTATAGGAAGTAAAAAACATGTAGTGGAAAACCTTAAAAACATTGATGCATCAGAACTGATCCAGTGTAAAGTATTTTCCAGCTTATCAAAGAGGCGTTTTAAATATTTTATTTAGCTTAAGAAGGGGGATTTTCTCAGCCCATAAAGAAGTGTAGATACGTGGTTTTCACCTGACAGGAAGGGAATGGAAATGTTGAATCTGAAAAGTAACTGGTAGCTAAAGCAGTTTGACAAATGTAATGAAGTAAGATGTAGAATATTTCCCTCTGAGACGGAGCTGTAGTTGTGAGGGGAAATGCAATAATGAAAAAAAAGAGACCAACACACAATGCTAGTGACAGCAGTTTAATAAGAATAGCATTATCCAGGAGGACTCGGTGGAGAGCGGTCACATTTCCCTGCCTCATCATTTTCGCCCTGTTTTCAGGAAACATGATTATCTGCTGCCTCGGTGCCAGCCCCGGCTCCTGGAACATGTCATGGGAAGTGAAAGTAAATATATAGAAATATGAAAACGAATGCAAAGAGACTGTTTGATTTAAAGAGAGTTCTCCCTGTGATGCTTCTTCCAGCCATGGATCAGGCTTTTATCTCATTTATTTCCACATTTACTTCACAATTTCCGATGTTTTTCCACCGCCTTCTAATCGTGTATCACTTTCTGTAACAGTTCCACCTTGTCACCAGTCCAAGGAAAAAAATCTTTCCTTCTCTGTCAGAGCTGTTCGTTCTCTGTTTTAAAAGGCCGCCTTCAAATGAAAACATGTTAGTGTGGATGCAGCCGAGCGGACAGACGTGGAAGTGCCAGGATCACAGCCCAGCTCCAGACAAACCAATGAGCGGTGATGAGAGTTAAAGCTCAGGAGACGTAAACCTGATGTGGTCTGTTCATAAATCTATACATTAGAGCCTTGACTTTGATCTGAGACTACAAGGAGAACTGATGTCAGGATCTCATCCTCTGGAGTATTGTTCTCTGTCACTGTCAATCAAGTCTTTGTTGGATTCTCTTCTCTTTGTAAGGACTTTTCTGTCTCACCCACCAAACAACCATTTCCATCAGATTAGAAGCTGATGCCCCTCTGAATTTGTGTTAAATGGTTTCACCTGTGAGACGCCTCAGAGTAAAACAAAGTTGATCACAGGGTTCAACTGTAGCTGTTTATATTGTCTGTGCTACAGTTTGTTTGTTTGTGTCCATATCTCCGGGTGTATCAATGTGCCTATGTGCAGGATTTAACACCTCATTAATGTATGACTTTGGTGACAATGACAGAATTTAACAAAGATACCAGTGACCTCTGAGTAGTCAGTGTTTTGTCATTAATCAGTCAGTTTGCCTCTTGGTCTCCACTTTCAGTTAGAAATTTCTCCATAACTAGAGGATGAGCTGCTGTAAAAAAAAACATTCATGGCACTCAGAGGATGAACCTTAATGACTGTGGTGATCTGCAGACTTATCGTGTATCCTGTGAAACATCTGACGATAGCGGGACGGACAGGCACAAAGATGTTGCATTTGGATATTCGTTGTTCCCAGATGATGAATCCGATGATTCATTTTTGACTTTGATGTAGTACTATTTAACAAATGTCCTCAAGTAAAAGGATATAGCACTCAAGTACAGCGTCACAGATCTGCACAGTGTGGCTTGATATAAAGGAAACTTACAGATGAAAACCTAATGTGACGACAGTACGTCTGTGATGAGCAAATCAGCCACTGTATCAGAAAAGCTGCTTCATCATCATTTAGTTTTGATCTAATTTATACTTACACATTATTTTGCGAGAGGCCCTCCTGTGTAACCAGCCTTCAGCATACCATTCATAACCATTTTCAGAGGACACAGTAATATTCCTGTGCGTCCTTCAGACCGACCGTCTCCATACATGCGTACTCCAGCAGTATGAGGAAATACCACCGCTGCCTTTTATAAGATGTTGCTCTTCTTTGTGCGATGCCTTCTCAGGAACACTAACAGCCATGCGACCGTCCATTAAAAGCTCAGCAGCGGGTTTGTAACCTCAGCCTGGCATCACTGAGTGTTTATCCAGTGGCTGCAGATTAACAAGGTTATCTGTGCCGCTCGCATCAGGAGCAGGTCTTGATTGAGTGGCCTGGACTGACCTTGGCTTATCTGAGGAGAGTGCAGCTAATTATATCATCCCACTTTTTTTTTTTTTTTTTTTTCCAGTTTGCAGCGTCACAGTAGCTTAGCGCTGCTTCATGCTAACCTCCCTGGCTGCCGTTCATCAGGCTGAGTCATTGACGACTTGTCAGTGCACTGGAGGAGTTGTGAAGGGAGGAATGAGCTCTCGGCGCTCGAGCACTTATCATATTATACCGGCTTTTTACAGCAGCAATGACAGATGTTAACAACAAGGATAAAATATCTCTATACTGTGTTTTCAGATGTCTGACTGTCTATCTAGAACCAGTTCTCTAATATGAACCATCTGATACATCATCGGTGCTTCTACTTGTGATTTTGCTTGTGATGATAACCTGTAAGATACAGACAGCTGATTGTTGTATTGATGAAGCTCAGATGTGGGTTGATCTGTTGGGACTGCTTATGTATCCTGAAGCCGATGTTTTAGTTGAACAATGTATTAAACACTGCGAAAACAAAGCCTCAGGCAGAGTGGGGAAGAGTGCATATTCATGAATACACTGCATGAAAACTGAATCTGCAGAAAGTGATGTTAATGAGATGATGCTGGTCTCTGTGGAAGCAGGAAATGGACCTGGACCAGAGCTGGGTTCAGGCTCACAACAGTGGCAGTGCAAGGGCCCTGACATATAACTGGAGGATCCATGTTGTCACTGAGGTCAGTCAGTAAATTCTAAATATGGATAACTAGTGAAGTGATCCAGAGTCAGACTGCACTGTGACAGGAGAGGAAATGACTCATATAAGAGCTGCAGTTCTCCACAGTAATGAGCACTTGACCACAACTATTACAAGTCTAACTGACAACGAGTCCTGCCCTTCACCTGCTGGTTTCTTCTCCTCTCCTCTACTGGATCTGGTTTCAAGACAACTTGCCAGGGTCGTCAGGAGGGAGGGGTGGGTCCGGTTTGGTGACCTCATAATTGCTTCTCTGCTCTTTGTAAGTGATGTGGCTCTGCTGGTTTCACCGGACCAGGACCTACAGTGTGTGAGTGTGAAGCGCTCGAGATGAGATTCAGCACCTCCAAATCTGAGGCCGTCGCTCTCGGCCAGAAAACCTTGGATTTTTTCCTGCTGGGTTGGAAATGAGTGGCTGCACCAGGCGAAGAAGGTCGAGTATTTCTGGGTCTTGTTCACGAGCGAGAGCTGAGAGATGGACGGTGGGTCGATGTGACATCGTGGTTTTTGGATGGTTTACACTGACTTTGAGATGGTTGAAACTATTTTTCAGGATGGTAGTGGAAATAGTTTGGAGCTGTGTGTCCTCCTCAGCCTTAATGAGTCCACATGTGATCTGGCAGCTTCAGGACAGAGAACAAGAGCAAAATGAAAAAAAGGTTTTTTAAAGAAGATTAAAACAATTGCTTTTCGTTTCGTCTGCTATAATCTACTTCAAGTTGACGTGAATAAATATACATTATTGTTTTCAATTGTTTCCTGTAATAAATTCTACTGATCACGTTACTCTGCTTCAGTTTTAGCCTGGTTCAGCTCATGAAATATCAAACCAGTGCACATACATCAACATGATCTCACTGATTTGTTGCCGTTGCCTTTGAGAAACACTTGCCATTAAATGTGCTGTCATGCAGCGTCCTGCACACTAAACAGCACATTATATGGGTGGGCGAGGAAAATGTAACTGCTGAGCATGTCATTAACCTTTTAAGTGCTGCGTGATCCGTGCTCCGTGGTTTGTGACGACAAGAATGATGATGTAGTTATAATTTTCAACAGGCTCCATTGATCACTTTCATAGAGGCTCGTTTAGAGGAATGAATGACTCTTTCTTTCTGCCCACCACTGCGAGACATTTCCAATATTATTAATGTCACGCCATATTCGTTGTTACTGAATCAAGTAGCGTCCATATGAAGAGCCCATGACCTGGTTTCATTCTGCGTCACTGTATGGGGCTTTACAGGCTGTCTCTCACAGACCAGCTGCATCCAGCCGGCCTGAATCTGGTCCTGTAAGTTAATGCCATTACAGAGCAGATTATAATGAAATCATGCTCCAACACGAGCATTTGTTTGTACAATGAAATAAAAACAGACAAATGGCTTTCTGGACTCTAATCTTTATAAATGTGCTTACGCTGAATCATTCTGCATTTCGCTGCCACCATGCTAAACACACGTCATGTCATAGATTTAAAATGGAGCTGGAGTCGTGCGGTGGAAGATGTAGTGCTGGTGGTTGTTGTTGTTGTTGCAGCGGTGGTCTCTCTGTCAAGCCAGCAGTCATGCCCCCCCGTCTCATCGATGGCGCCTGACATAGTTGGCTGACTGTGACAGGTCAACAATGAAAGAGTGAGAGATCGGTTGGGGGGGGTTGATGCTAAATCACAAGCGTGGTGAATCAATTGATTTCAGATGAGGGGCAGCGCTGAATCCACTACAGCACTTAGTGTGAATAACAGCTTCAATCGACTGAGCTCCCTGCCCTGAGGGGGGGGGGGTCTGCTGTGCATGTGTGTGGCGAGTGTTTACGATGATTTGTGTTTTTGTGTCAGTTTTATGTTTAGCCGGTGTGTGTGTTATATCTCTTTCCTCTCAACAAGGGGAAGAGTCTCGAGCCTCACCAGCAGCTCTGGTCGGCAGGTTGAACATGAAAAATGTGTCTTAGTTTGGCTCATTAATACACAAATATTTGCTAATTAACACTAAAAACAAGTATAATTAAAAAGTTTCGCTGAGACTGATGGGAATGTCGTTTGGTTTCAACTGGTCATAAGTCAAAGTATTTCAGTAAAATTATTAAAATTTTGACTTTTTGGAGTATAATAGAATAAATAAGCCAAAGAAATGCTGAATATTTTGTCGGTGAATAAAGTGGCAAAAAGATAACACTGGAAGCTTCTGTGCCGGCTCAGTGGAGCACTGTTCTGAGAGAGCACTGCCTGTAACAGGATGGTCATTGTTGCCTTCAGGCTGTTTCAGACTGACAGACATGGATCTTCCTCCTCTGGTCCTGCAGTGAATGTGCCTGCAGTGATTCTCATATAATCTGCACTCTTTGGCTCTACACAAGCTGCACTGGCTCAGATTAGTGGGTTGTAATTCTGTAAAGAATTTAATTGTGTAATGTAGGAATAAAATATAACTTTGTGGCCTGACTGCCACAAGTGGTGCATTATTGTAAGTGGTAACGACCAAAAAGTTCATCACATCGAGTGTTTGGATTACAGAGCCGTGCGGTTACAATGTGGTGCAGAGGAATTTAAGCTAATTTTAATGATGCTCATTAGTCTAATAGATGGTCAGTATTACAACTTAATAAAGTATACTGGAAGTTTTTTTTAATTAGCAACTCAGTAAAAACTGTTGTCATTTGTGATGCATCATCTCATCAGTAAAATCATGCACAGTCATTAACAGAGAGAAGCTGTTTACAGATGCACACTCAGCCCTGCAGGGCTTGAAGAGGTCGTGTTCAGGATGGTCGCTCAGCTCTCTGACACTGCAGGAACCAGTATCTCAGTCAATCCACTGACTTATTTAACGTCTCACAGGTCATGTCATGTGACCAAGGTCGTAAGCACAATTCACACTGTGTGACATTGCAGGTAAATACATGCGACTCAGCCATCTGTGCCCCCCCCCCCCCCCTCCCTGTGTGTGTGTGTGTGAGAGATGCTGTAAGAGCAGGCTGACCTTCACAACAGCAGCACACCCTGCACTTGTCCGGGCCTGTTAGCCGGCCTCATGAGCCCATGAATATTTGATGCACAAACCTCACTCGACCTCTCGGAAAGCACAACACAAGGTGTGACGCCCCCCCCCCCCTCACATTAGGCCTATTGTGATCCTTCTGTGTCTCAAGCTTTTTCCTCCACGTCTGGGTTTGTGTGATTTATGGCCGTCTGTGATGTTGTGAAGTGACAGAGCAGATCCAGGCCCTGAGCTCCTCGTGCTGTAAATAGGCCAACTGCTGACCTAATTGCTAGCACTGCTGTCACTGGAAGTGGGACTGGTGCTCCGACGAGGAGGAGGAGGAGGAGGAGGAGGAGGAGGAGGAGAGGAGGAGAGGAGGAGGAGGA
>JBBMOC010000117.1:378100-398100 GCA_037975185.1 Centropyge bicolor
GTCCCACTGTGGAGCTTTTGACCGCTCTGCCCCAATTTGGCTGATAGGAAGCTATCAACTGTGGATTATGGTGAAGTGAATTGTTCCAATCCGCGCTGCGTTCTGAGCAGGCTAATGCCAGGGTGCTCTGAGGTCAGCTTCTGTCTCTTTTAATGCTACTGCTTCATTCCTCCTTTGTTCCCTCAGCTCTCTCTCTCTGCTCCTCTTCCTCTCCTCTCTCGCTCTCTGCCCCCCCCCCCCCCCCTGCAGCTGCCACTGTCCTTGTTTTTGACCTATATAATGACCTGGACCGTGTCCTGACAACACAAGGAACCATCAGATTTGGCCACTCCGCCCGCTCCGGCTCCGCTTAGCCATCGGCGTCGCGTCGAACACGTGGGAGTCGGACGCTTTAACGAGAGCGGATTTCATCATTGTTGACTCAAGCGAGACGGAAATATATTGAACAAACTGCTGATTCGCACGCGGGTTTGATTGGTTTCAGTTCTCCTTCTAAAAAACGTCCTCAAAAATGAAAGTTTGGATCTGATTCTGTCGTCTTCCTCTAGCATTTGAAAATGGCAACAGGAGGATTATTGTGGCAGTGACTGTTGCTTAAGAGAAGATATAAAGTGTTCTCACTGGAGTGACTCATGCCACAGACACATGTTTCTCTCCTGCAGGATCTCAGGCAGTGGATTATTGTATGAGCAGTGCAGAGCCGTCTCTCCTGGCTCACCTGAGGACTTTATGAGAGACATGCAGGACAATAAGAGCAGACCCTCGACGGAGGCCCCCCTGGTTTTCAGCCCCTTGTCGGGTTGATCCATTAGAGCGGATCAGTTAGCTCGAACTCAAAAATGATTAAAGGCAGAATAGTTTGTGGAGAAGAAGAGTGACACACTCAGAGCAAACTCCACAGAACAAGAGAAGAGGAAGCACTCGACTTCTCAGCGTGACATCTGCAACAGGATTAGTAAATCGCTGTGACATTTGACCCCCAGGGTGGAGCTGGCTGCTGCAGTCAGGCCGCTGATGCTTGGTAGTGACGGGGTCCTGACAGGGCCTGTTGGTATTATTATAAATGTTTGTGCTGCATCGACAGTATCCCTGCAAGAGCTCGTGTCACGGTTTGTACGATGGGGGCAGATTTAAGAAGGATTGGCGGATAATCCCTCAGGGGGGGCCCACGCTGGGGGGATAATAGCTCACTTCAGCTGCAGCACTGACGCTGCAGACTGGAGGTCTGTGCTGGACATGTCCAGAGGAAATATTACTGACCAGGTAGTGATGCAGACTCTTATACATCTATTATAGCTGATGCATCCGTTTGAGTCTGAGTCCTGAAACATTTGAGTTGCTTCGCTTTTTGTTTTGTCTTAGTCAAGATTGAATCAGTGGAGCTCCTGTTCAATTTTAGTCAGCGTTTTAGTCATCACTCTCTGACAGCTTCACGATAGTGTAATGGATTTTGCTGAAAAACAGTTCTCCTTGCTGTAAAAATCTCAATGAGAGGTAAGCATAGCTTGAACTGTGTTTAGTCATCTGGGCTGTGAATGTGTTACTGCTTTCATCCCATCTGAAAATGAATGACTGAAGTTTGCTAGAAAACCTGTAATATACAGGTTTTCTTTATTGATTCTACAACAGGACGATCCTTCAGGGCCTCTGCATGTTGGTTTATCCCCTGTCATGTTTCACTCAGTAGAACTCTGATTTAAAAACTCAGCAGTTTTAAAAGTGTTAAGTCCAGGTTTGTCGTTTTCATCCCCACTGGGATCGATGCACTCCTGAGGTTTAATGTAAGAGGAATCTGTCCACAGGTCGTCCCTCCTCTTTCTTCCCACCTGCCCGGACGCTGGTGAAGATGAGGCAACTCATCATTTGAGCGAGCAGCTGCCAACAGCAGCTAATGGTTCCATTCAGCTTTTTGAGTCAGCCTCATCTGTTAGCAGGCTCTGACAGGGTTCTCTTGTTCACATTAGTTCTACTGGAAGCTGCCATTAGCTCGGACAGTGGACAGACACTGAGCACCAGTGAGGAAGATGCACCGAGGCAGTGAGAGTCTGAACCTGCAGGTAGATCAATGCTTTGAACTGTGTACTGTGAGTTTTGGTTGTCCAAATATTTCGTCTCATCTTTGCTCATCAGGGTAAAACGAACAATGATTTTGCTCTATGATTTTTTGTTGCCAATATTTTTTGATTGGCGTCGTCACATTTTCGTCATGAAATAAAAGGACGACAATGTATAGTTTTTGTCAAAATCTTTGTTGACAGAATTAACCTCCAGTTTATTCTGGTGCACAGATTGTTATTTCACATTGTCAGATTACACATGTGTTTGTAATATTTCAGAAAATACTAGCTTCTTCAAGGTTTAGTCCGATCCACGTGCAGCGCTCCCAGAATCTCAGATCTGTAAATCTACTGGCCTTTGACAAAAGCCTGTGAGACTTGAGTGTTGGCTGTTGGTCTCAGTGACTCGAGCGTGTGAGCCTCAGTGACCGTGGACGTGTGAAGTGCTTCGCTGCAGGTCTGAGAGCCAGAGATAAACGTGTGCGATTGTCGTTCAGTCGTCGTATTCTGAGGGGCTCTGTCCTTTGCTGATTAAATATCAGCTTATTTTTGCTGCCGTCTCTATGATCTCTGGCACTGGAACATTTGAAATGTCAAACATCAAATCTTTGAAGTTGCCAAAAATAGAAAAGGTCATTTCATTCAGATGCTTTTACTCGACGAATTCCCCACATCCATTCGTCTGATCAACCTGATCAACCTGATCTACCAGCTGAGCCCTCACTGGTCAAACTGGTGCTGAGGCTGACCAGGAGCTCGTCCGAGCGCAGGGGTCAGCGCGGGGTCACTCCTCAGAAACCCTCCCACTGCTGCCTGCAGGGCGGCGCTGTGAGCCTCTGAGTCAGCTCCATTCACTTCATCAAGCACTGACCTCATTTTTCTGTGAAACTGTAGAGGTTTAAATTTGGCTGAGGAGTTTTCTTGAGGCAACGAGGCAGCGGCATCAGTGGCCTCTCACCCTGAATGATGGTATGTGAGAATAATGAGGATGTGAGACGAGGGTCACACTCAGGACAGCGTGGTTTCTTCAGATGTTTGTTCCTCTGTCGCTCTAATTACATAAACTGACCCATGTTGGATTTGAACATTAGTTTGTGATATTACTCAGTCAGTGAAATTAGTAATATGTATAATGTATATATTCAGTTTTTAATGTGCTGTAATTTTACATAATGCTCTGAGCTGTTTCCATTTTTACAGCAGCTCTGTACCATAAGTATTGTAGTAGTAGTAAATGTGAAGTGACAGCAGGCCGAGGTGGATGGCTGACAGGAGGCGTCGCAGGCTGATGCAGGTGCGCGCTCAGTTGTTGATATCCCGAGGTTCACTTTCTCTAACAGTAGGACTCTGTGAAGCTAATTCCGTGGAATTATAATTTAGTGTGCCCCGGGCCCAGTTCTGTGCTCTTCACGCTAATTTAGTTTGCTCTGTGTTTGCATAGTTTACACCTCCACAACAAACCTGGCAAAATATTCATGTGCCTTAAGTCAAAACAAAACCAAACAAGGCTCAGCAACAGTATATACAATACAAATATATATCAGTTATTATTTTGTGAGGTAGTTTCACACTCAGTTCATATTATGAAGAGTCTGTATGTTCTGTATCTCCAACAATAACGTTGCATGTATATGCCATTAATTATTCCTCTAATTAAAATCTTCCAATGAGTCCTACTTATCTCTACTGTTGATTAATTTAGAATTACTGGTATTTGCTTTAGCCGTGTTTCGTGTCCTTCGAGGCACCTTCATGGTAAACAGATCTGGCCAGCACACACACAGTGTTCAGGGGTCAACAACTGAGCACTCATCTCTTTTTGCCCTTCTGAATTTTAATTAGACTCATTAGAAACTGAGTTGCGAGTTGTAAGATTGTGAGGAGATTTCACGTCTGGTAATGCTCTGAAAAGGCCTGTTAATGAGTCTGTGTATGTTTAGAAAGCTCATCCTGGACTGGAGCAAAGACGATGATTCTTCTGGCAACAACTTCTGCAAACTGTCAGGACTTTGTCCAAACTTTGTGACTGACATCTCTCTACCTCTCAAACTGTCTCCAGTCATATTGCTCACTCTCCCCTCTCACCTCCTCCACTCTCTGTGTCCCTCTCCCTGACTCCCTCTCCTGTAGATCCAGATCTAGTCCACCATAGTTAGCCGTTAGATAGCCGCTGTTTCAGCCACCCTGAGCTCATTCCGCCATTTTTGGGGAAGTACATGTGCTTATAGACACAAGTACACACTCGTGTACTTTCACTGTGTGCACACGTACCTGCACACAGATTCACAGAGTAAGTTATTCCTGGCATGAAAGGCCAGCCGCTGTCTGCCAGGCTGTAAAGATTCATAGTGTTAAACCAGGAACCCAGTAATCAACTATGCAGACAATGATATACTCAACTATGAAATTTAGGATTTAAAGCTGCACTGATCAGTATCTTTATACTGACTCTGGATCACTTTACTGTGTGTAATGTGTGATGTCATCAGGAGCTGATGGAGTCCAAAACAGAGCTGAAAGAATGATATTGATCAGGTGGACACAGCTCCACATGAATGCTAATGTCACTTTGTCTCTGTTGCGTGTGTAAACAGGTAGGTAGGTAGTTATAATATATACTGCACATACTATTAGATACATCAAACACTGCACTCATTTCTACTTTTGTCAACCAGCCAGATGAAGGGGAAACTTTGCATGGTGTGATTTTGGTTTGTTTTAAACTCTATTGAACTGATCGACTGTGATTCTAATTCAAACATTCTGCTTCCTGCTGCAAACCAAGATCTGAAGCTCAGCAGCTTGTATCCACGTTTCTCTGCAGCTGAGGGAGTTTATAAAACATTTATTTATCACATGGCTTGTTTTTTTCATTTTTACATCTGTTCTGATTTTTTTGTTTTGATTTGTATCTTTGACTATGAGCAGCCTGTGTGATTTGACATGATGTGTTCAGGCTTGTGTTACCACAGAGAGTTCAACTTGTTTTTGCTTCCCAACCTCTGCTATGAATAAAATATAAAAAGCTGATGCTTCGGTTTCACGTCCAATCTGCTGTTGGACAGTTAGTGCGGCTCCATCCATAAACTATAGGCTGCAGAGTTTGGCACAGGAGCCGGATGTCTGCACGTTGGTGGTGGTGAGAGGCTCACTGAGCACACTGCCCTGACACAGATCGAACCCTGCTGGTGCTGCTCTTTAATTCAGTACAAAAACGTCACAAATACCAAGTGAAGTTTTTATGCTGCAACATCACACATCTACATTTACATTTAGAGTCAATGCCCTAATTTTGACAGGCAGCTGTGAATGTCTCTGCCTACGGCTGTGAGAGTGACGCATTGCAGGCCTGATTGCATCTCCCCGACACAACAACTGAGGGCCGAGGAACTGGTTCATAGAGAAACTGTGCTTTCCCTTTCTGTTGATCCACACAGCTTCCTGCTGCGGAATGTTCCAGCCATCGCTCCTGTTTTTCTCTTGAGGTCACAACACGAGACATCACATCACTTGATTAGCATTTTTGTAAGTTTAACCGTCATGAAGTTCTTTCTCTCCCTGTGATCATGGCTGCCTAACTGTAACCTTGCTTTAACCAGGTGTAGTTCCCAGACAGAACATGGACAATGTAGGAACTAACAACAATATTTTGCTCTCTCAGGCGTTTCTGTACATCAGGTCATTTCTGTTACACTGAGTAAATTTAATTATGTATTCATCATATGGACAACAGCGACAAATTGAATCCAAAGAATATTCAGCTGAGGCCTTTTGTGACTGGATGGCTGATGTAGTGTGCTGGGAAATCCACAGTGCTTCTCACTGCAGTTCGATGTGGGAGCAGCAGAAGTTCTCAGAAAATAGCACATATGAAAGCAGCTGCACTTTTAGCTTCTCTTACTTCATCAATTTTTGATCAAGCCAGCAACAGTGCCTCCCTGTGCTGAAGGAGGTTCAAATCCACCTTTTTTCTTCAGCCATGTTTTGTAAGAACAGAACATCTGACTGCATTTACTGCATTAATGAAGATGAAACCATTAACTTGTTGCCACTTTTACTCTGACTACTTTGAATATATTTGTGGTATTAACATATTTTACCCTGTGATGGTTTTGAGCAGATTAGTTAAATGGACATTGCTGAATTGTTTAGACATTAGTCAGATGGTGTTCAAGAAAGCTCAATTTATAATGCAACAAATTTCGAAGTCAGCACTTCCCATAAAGTAAGAGGAGTCATGTTTCACTGCTCAGATCAGACCGGCAGATTTTCTGAAACCAAAAACGAGTTTAGAGAAATAAAGGAGTGACGCATTGCTTCACATCTGATTTCATCAAACTCTCTTTTTAACAGGGCAGCTTTTCATGTATGCCCAAGGTTGAGGGAAGAAACAGACAGAGAGAGAGAGAGAGCGAGAGAGAGAGGAGTACAGAGGGAGGCAATATTATAGTAATCTAAAGCAGAGTGATGGGACCATGAATCAGGAGCCAGAGAAAATAAGCTCTGTGCTGATGCTGCCTTCACACCATTGCTTTCTCATTGCTACTCTCTTTATTTGGACCCCTCCCCCCCTTTCCCCCACTCTCTAAGCATCACCTCGCCGGATGCTGTCTCCATGGCGATTCTTATGGGTCTCTTTGGCAAGGTCACCTTCACCAGAGAGAGGAAGTCATCCAGAGAAGAATGAGAAGCAAAACAGGAAACGTATAATGTCAAAATGAAAGACAAAGATGAGAAGAGTGACAAACAAGCAGAAAATGAGAAGGGATGAAAATGAAGGGTTTGGTTGTTGGGGGAGAGAGATGTCAAGAGAGATGGAGGAAGACAACAGAAGAGAAGAGACAGGAAGGGGGGAGGGTTGCACAAACAAGCAAACAGCTCAGAGCAAACCTGGAGCTCGCGTTGAGCCTAATCTTGGACAAACATGTTTTAGCCAACACTTTATGGAAACAGTGCAGATCAGGAGTCCACTCGCTCCACACACGCTCGGCCTGGGATGAAGCTCCAGATCACCTGGAAGCAACCCACCGGATGCATGTGAAGACGCCAGCTGGCAGCTGGGATAACATGGTCTTTACACACACACACACACACACACACACACACACATGTACTCCATCATTTCTCCTCATTCGCTTCACTCAACCTCGCCTCCATCTGCCGTCACAGGCCCGTCCTCCTTGCTAAAGTTCACCCTCTCTGACTCTGTGTCACTGCGGCCCCGGCCTGTCCCCCCCGCAGAGTGTGCTGGGGGTGGCCTTCGCCTGGGGCCATCAATATTTCAGGCTCTCTCAGCGCTCCCTCTCACAGGGGTACGGGGGGGGGGGGTGCTGATGGAGAGACGGAGCGGCAGGGGAAAGGGTCAGAGCTGCAGACTGATAGGTGAGAGCGAGCAGGTATGATACGGGAGAGTAAATGACAGTGAGAGGGAGAAACACTGAGAGGGTGAATGGATGTGAGGAGGAAATGATAGCGTGCTATAAAAGAACGAACAGAGGGGAACATAGATAGAAGAGAACATGGATAATGTGGAGAATGGAGGAAGCGGCAGGGCGTGGGGGTGAAAAATAGATTAATGGAGTTGATGAAAACATAATTTTTGGATGGATGGCTGCTGGATTTGTCAGGATTGTTAATGCAGCCGTATGAGTGTTGCATGATGAACTGGAGAGTAAATCTTGGGAGAAAGAGGGAATAATTGTGATGATGGTAACGATCTGTATATTTATGACACAGAAAATCCATTTGCTTGAGGAGAACATTAAGCAGTTAATTATGTATTGAAAATGAGGCCATAACATAGAGGGACGGATCAGAATGCAGAGGGGAAAAGTGGGCAAGAGACAGATGGACAAAAGAAGTGGATGGATGGTGGAGAGAGAGTTTCAGCAGACGCAGTCGCACATCCTGTCTGACTGCTGATGACAGAGAGCCGCCTGATCCCTCCTCCTCCTCCTCCTCCTCCTCCTCCTCCTCAGCCTCTCGTCCTTTTGTCTCAGCGTGAAAGAGCTGCACCGGCCAACTGTTGCCACAATGGCGGTGATTAGGGGCTGTTACCATAGCGAGGAGGTTCCCGGGGGCAATCAGAGGAGAGACGCTGCAGCCACGGCGACGGTCGATACGGCCAGTGTGTTTACGGGTGCACTGTCAGAGCAGTCATCACCGTGAGTTACAGTTCATGAAGCAATAAGATGTTTGCATTGATTAGATATTAACTTGAATATTTTACAGCCCATAAAACGTGGATGTAATAACCATGATTGTAATTTCTTAAAGGGTTGGGGCCTTAATATGATAAACTGCATCATCAGTGTTGTGGTCGACCCTTCGCTGACCTCTACAGCTGCAGAACCTTATCAGCATAACACATATTTGAATTTAGCACACATACAATTTATAATGTGGATTTAGTGTTTCCAGTGGCCGTTATTCAACTGCACAGACAGAGCAGGTGAAGATGTGTCATATCATGGCAGTATATTTAAAAAAAGACCAAGCAGCTCTGTGAGCACAGCAGTGCATGATGGGAGTGTCATTAGTTTTGCACTTATTTGGCCATAAACCAAAGTATTGGACCAATGAAATCATGATTCTTTGGTAATCTGTACCTGTGTGTCATGTGTGGCCCCACAGGAAAAAGTCAGGGTCACAGAAGTGATCAGGTCTCTTTGTCTGGGAACCGTGAACGTCTGTCCCAAATTTCACAGCATTCCATCAAACAGTTGTTGAGATGTTTCAATCCAGACCGAAGGGATGGACCGACCAATCGACCTACTGACATCGCCATCCCTGGAGCCCCCCCCCCGGCCCCCACCACGAACGAGGCTAAAAATACAAAGTAGGATGTTGTGTCCTCCACTGAATCCATCCACAGTACATTATATATTTACCAGCTTGATGCTCTCATTTTGTTATCTGTGTAGCATTTGAAATCTGGTTTAGGGCCAATTTGTAAGATGGATAAACATCTTTCTTTTTTTTTGCATATTACTCTCTTTTGAGCGCGAGCATTTGTCAGCTATGATGGACTAGTTAAAGAAGTTAAGTATGCCAGAGATAAGTTATAGGGGACAAGAAGTGGAGCATGAAGTAGAGCAAGAAAGTAGCACTCACAGAGCAGAGAGAGACTAAAGTGAGTCTCTGGCAGTTTTCCCCCTGGAGCCACTCACACTGCAACAATGACCAGGACGATATCTGACCCCAATACAAATGACTGTGGCCTCTTACAGCAACATGGATGAGGAAACACTGAGCCACCTCTGACCTCTCCTTCATGTTTCCTGATGTCAAACAGTTGTCGATATAAGGAAGTAACAGATCCTGTGTTTCTGCTTCCCACTGATCTTAAAGAGTCTCGTCTGTGTGTGAAAATGATCCGAGCCTGTTGATTAGCTGTCACTACTTCTGTAAATAGAGGAGCCGATAAAATATCCGGAGGGGCGATATGAAATATCGACCCAGTCCTTGGCACTGCCCTCTCAGCCATGCTCTAATTGAATCACACTCTGACACAAAGCGATCAGCCTGGAGCTTCTCCCACAGTGTTTCCCAGAACACTGTGGAAGGTGACTGTCCGTCCGCATCACATCTGACGCCTGCCTGCTTTTATCTGAGGCTTCACCTCCCCCTGACCCACCGTCCCGTCCTGGCTCTCTGCGATTGGTTACCTTTGAGCAGCCTGGCTGAGACTCCAGGAGAGGAGAGGAAGGAGCGAGGGACAGTGGGTAAATCCAGCTCGTCCACAGTGGATTATGGGCCACTGTTCCCTCGATGTGCTGCCTCAGACTGACGGTGTTCATGAAGGTTCCTGCTGGGAAAGAGAGAAGGATGTCAGCGTGCAGACATTTGATACAGACGTGTGCACACTGGTAGCAGAGCACAGACTGACAGAGAGGAGCAGGAGAGAGAGAGAGAGAGAGAGAGAGAACATTATGTCATGTTTGTTTCTCTCAAAATAGACTTCTTCATATCGATCTCCGCCGAGCAGTCGCTGTTTGCTTCATCCCTTCTTTCTAACATGAGTGTGAAGAAGAAAAGAGGACAGAGAGGAGGGCTTTTTTTTCATTTACAGAGCAGCTCGGTCGGTCAGATCAAAGCAGGACTGCCAGTGATCAACGTGAGGAAAACAGATAGGAGAGAGAACAGCAGGCAGAAAGAGACAGGGTTTATGAGGAGGCAGTTAGACAGAAACAAAGATGTCTGCCGGTTGATGGCGAGAGAATGAAGAGGTGAATGGGTGGAGGCTGTGTGGCGTGGCCGTGGTGAGACGGCTGGATGTGGCTCAGAGAAAGTGTGTGACAGGAGAGCCGGACTAACGCACCGGGCTCATGTTGCCTCAGTGAGCCCTGCTGCGTTCAGGCCTCCCGTCAGCATGTACTGTTACTGTCTGAGCAAGTCGTGCCCCGAGAAGCCGGAACAGCCTGAGCCACAGTGAAGGGATTCAGCTCGCACATGGGGCGAAACAGGCCCGCGGTCAGACTCCGCTGTGAGGGTCTACACTCGGCACTGATCGCTGCTCAGTCAGGAAACATGTCTTGTTCTGCTCAGATGACCTTGAAAGCACCAGAGATCGGCAAGGAACCCAAAATCAGACCATAGATACCAAAGCTATAACATTTATTACTGAGGTGTTGACCTCTACATATGCAGGGGTTATTACAAGGAAACATACTGTGACACAGTTATTTAGACATAAAGCCACCATGTGGAGTAAAAAAAACAGTTTTCTTTAAACATGTGTCACTAAATTAAAGCAAGATTGTTCCACTCAAACTGAACAAAAATATAAACACAATACTTTTGCTTTAGCTCCCGTTTTTCATGAGCTGAACTCAAAGATCTGAGACTTTTTCCATGTACACAAAAGGCCTACTTCTCATTCACTGTGTCATTTGGCCTTTTAAACACCACTAAAGTCTCTTTCTAGCTAAGACCTTCCCAAAGTCTTGATGATGCAAACTGCTTCATTAAATGACGAGTCTGAAGCTGCAAGAACTCAGGAATGACTTTACTCACAGAACAATGGATGAATGAATAGTTGGAGTAAACCTGTCCTGCTCTGTTTATCTGATCACCCTGCTCTTCACCTCTGTTTGTACAACTGTTGGTGCTCTTTGCAGTGAAATAGTTCTCATGTCGTCCCTCTTCTCTGCTGCTAGAACAAGATGCAAACAACATGGTGATCTGTTCATCAAACATTGTTCTGCAGCACCTCGAGTCACTGTGAAAAAAAAACTGCACAGGATTCCTTTAATGCAAGTCTGTGCTGCTGGTGAAACTGATGCTGAGAAAATGTTGACTTTTTTTCTTTAAATCTTTGAGACGTTCTTCTTGGTCTTGTTTATTCTGTTTGTAATATCACTCTGGGAAAATAGGCCTCATTACTGCTCCAGTCTCATGAATACCACCAGGCTCATTCGATCATGGCCGCAGGCTGCTAATTATGCTTCAGGCATCACTTTGTGTCCCAGCAGACAGGTTGTTTCATTTGATTTCAAGACGGCCTTCTCATATGAAAGAGGGAGTTGTAATAGTAGTGGTTAAATCACACACACACACACACACACACACACACACACACACACACACAAAGACCCACAGGTACGATGCCTGCACATTAACCCATTCAATCCGATGCAGATCCTGTCAGTGAACACACTGCGGCACATGCGCACTCATGCACCACTCGGCTGACCTCTGGCTAATGAAAGATGAACCCGGAATGATACTTGGAGCGTATGAGGTCAGACATTTAGCCTGCATCAGGGCCTGTGAAACCCCAGGGAGCTGCAGTTTCTCTAATCAAGCCGAGGTCAGGCCGAGGTCAGCTCAGGTCACTGATCAGCCTCGGCTCAGTGGCACAGATCCAATAACCATCCAGATCTCATCACTGATGCTCAGCATGTGCAGAAAGATAAGAACAACAATAGCTCTGTCTCACTCAGATCAAACAGCCTTCACAATGCTGAGCAAAACATTTATTCATTACTTTTTTATTAAGATATCAGAGAAGAAACAAAACAAGAAAAAAAAACAAGGCAGCTCATTTTAAACAGGAAGTTACTCTGTATTTTCTGAGTCACACTTTTTTTTAACCTTGTTAAACATAATAAGGTGATTGCAACAATTAATTGAGTTTGCATTAATGATGCAGTAATGATGTTATTAATGCTTCTTGTTTCTTATGAGTAAAGAGCATGGGTTTGTGTGCATGCCTTCAGTGTATCATGGTGAGCACTGTGACTCCTCTAAGATACATGAGAAACACAAAAGACAAGTTTGTGTCATCCAACTATGGACGACTGGACGTATCTCTGGAGAGGTTTAACAGGAATGCAATGCATGCTGGGATGTATGTATGAATGAGTCCAAATCAGTGGGACTTTAATTGAACTGACGCTGTAATTTTACCTTTAACTCATGAAGTTCTGATGAACCTGATGAGATGACCTGACTTTAAATTGACATATTGATTGAATTGACAAGTTAATGATTAAAGATCACTTGGTTTATCAAAGCTGCATGATTTGTTCACATGGAATGAGTTAAGTTTAGTTACAATGCCTGTAACTGTCATGGTTCGTTCCCTTACTTACTGACATATTAATGAAGCATCACCTCTCCTCTTGTCCTCCTCTCCTTTGTTTTCCATCACTTCATTCTGGCCAGTATTTTGCCTGTTCTCAGCATCTCTCAGGCTGATCAACAAATGCATCCAGGTGTGATCAGACCTGCAGAAGAGATGAGAAATACAGTAGCTATTACATAACAGGAGATGTCCTTTACAATGCAGCGGGTCCGACTGAAGCAGTCAGGGAATAATCACTTTGATTTTTCTGCTTGTGTCGCACACACACATTAGTCAGTAGAAATGGTCGACAGCTTTGCGTCACACCAGGCTGCAATGGATGCTGCCTATAATATTTAATGACAGGCTGCAGCGGCGTCCTAAAATAGGACCTGTCATGTTCTCTCTGTGGGATGTTTGCCCCGAAAATGCTCTTATAAATCACTGTAATATGGTTGTCTAAGAAAAAACACTTAACACTGACGGGAGACATTAACATTTCTCAGTGCAGGTCTGTTTGTGCTTCACTCTAATCTCTGAACATCACCTCTGGGTATGAAACGTGTTCAGAAAAGACGAAGTGAAAAGCACAGAGTTATACCTGTTTCTGCCGTGCAGTGGAAAGCTAAGCCTTTACACTGTGAGGAAGCATTAGGCAGAAGTCATATAATGTAGGAGGAAGGATGCTCCTGCTGATTCACAACATGGCTGCCTGGAGTTTTACTGCCGCAGGAAGCGTTTTCCTAATCTAATCTATGGTTCGAATTGAAATGCTTTATCTCTCAAGATGTGCTCATTTGTCTATCTCAAAAAGCTAATTGATTTTCTGAATAATTGGAGACGCTGTCGAGACAGTCAGCAGGTATTGAAGACAATGAAACACGTTTGCTGTAAAAACTGTGCTGGCGAGTAGAAATCCACCGACGCAGCTTTTGCAGGCGTTAACCTTCTGTGTGTTTGATGTACATCTTGAGATATAAGAACTACGTAGGTTTGTAATAATGATTGGAGCTGATGAGTCGTCTCTGTGTTCCAGGATTCCTTCCTCTCTGAGCCCGCTCCTCTCTGACCTCCATAAGAAACCGCTCCAATAAGGTACAGTACACTCTTTGTTCTTCAGCCCTCAGGACTTGGTTTAATGCCTTCATTAGCATCTCCCCCAGTGGTGAAGTGGACGAGAGAGCCAGTGCTAATGAGACAGTGTCCCGCTCGCTGGATGTATTGGAAGAGCCAGGAGAGTGAGCTGATAGGTCACAGAGAGACAGCACGTCTTGACCTTGTCCACATTGAACTGCGATGGATCCTCGAGGCTGAACACAGCTGTCAGACAGGGAGAGGGACGGAGCTGTGGGAGGCAGAGCTCGTCCATCTCTGAGGGCTTTTCTTTGCTGGGGCCAAAAGCTGAATCCCAGTAGAAATGTCATTGTATGTGATGATAAACAGTTTGAATGTAACACGGGTGCAGTAAGTGTTGTGCTGCTGTGTGGACGGGGGGGGCGTGTTTGGTCATGCAGATGGCATGCACAGCGTGGCCCGCGGAGAGGCCGGCGCTGACAGGACACGGCATCATGAGTGTCCTCTGTGGGCCTCCCTGAGGAACTCCACTGGACTCTGGATTTCACACTGGATTACTTTCACTCGGAGCACAGATCTCTTGTGCGATGCTATCCATAGGAGCAAAGTGCCACAGGAGCACTGCAGAGGGGGGGGCTCCTTCACATACAGCACAGCCTCGTGCTGCGGAGATGCAGGAACCAGTCGTCTCTCTTCTTACACAGATTATAATGGCTGTTGCACGTCAAAGGAAAATGAAGTTGTATCTAAATGTGTCCCCTTTTCAGAAAGCTAAGAAGCAGGAGAGAGAGCGCTGACGATGTAGCTCGTTGTTAAATGTCCAGTGACACTGACGGCGCCTCCTTGATTTTTGCACTCAGAGAAACAAATCAATATCCTCTCTGCAGCTGGTAGTGATTTTTGTGCTCCAGCGAGCGGCTCGACATACGTACGACACAGTGAGCCATTCATCAGGGCACACTGAAAACATCAGAGAGTGGAAAGAATAAAAGACCAACTTTTTCACTGTCTGACAAACAACAACAACAAAAAACACCTTTCATACATTTTTGAACAAGTGCTGACCTCTGCATGTATTGATTGGATCGATGGTGCCTGAAATAAATCTACAGTGCAGGTGGAGGCATGGACAAACATGATGAATCACTTTTCACCCTGCTGACCCGCTGTCCATTCACTTCCTGGTTAATGGATACCTCACGTTGTAACATTAAGCAAGCAGAGACTTCAATTAATGAAACCAACCAAATGTTTGCAATAACTGACACTTTGACACATTTTAAGCCTAATCAACAGCATCATCATCAGTGTTTGTGTAATGGAGCACAAACAACAGCACAAACAACAGCACAAACAACAGCACAAACAACAACATGTGCTATTAGAGCCCAAAACAGCACGTCTAAAAAAAAAAAAATCTACCTCTACTTAGTTTGCAAATGCATTTTAATAGTGATTTCCATACATCACGCTATTAGTGTTAATTAGATATTTAAAACCATGTGTTTAGACTCTGATAGTGAATGAGTTATATTGACGACATTTAAATTGTTTAAAAGTGCTGCGGCGTATTTCCATAAAACATTTCAAACTCAAGCGATCATCATGAAAACAGACCGACTGATTAATTTCTGTCCATTTTAACTAAAGTGTTTATTGAGCGTTGTTTATGTAAAGTATTTAAGACAGAAAGACCGGAGTGTTTGTAATTCTGCAGTAGAAGCTTCTAAACATAAGCTCATTAAATGTTTGCAGTTTTAAAACCCCACGTTTTATCTTTCCTCTGTACTTCTTCAGAGTAATACCTGAACATACTGCTGAGTGCCGGGAGCGTCCACGCTGCCGTCCACGTGTCATTAATGTGCGTTTTGGTTAATTTCTTCACAGCTTGAAAAGTATTCATCACTTAATAAAAATGCCAGAGAGACATCTCGTCCCCAAAGCTCAGATCCCATCGCCTTCATTCGTCCCACGATCAATTCACTCCCGTCTCTCCTGAGAGTCCCAGCGTTGCTTTTCATCCATGATGAATTGTTGATGCTATTATGTTTCTCTTTCATATATCAAGGGACCGTCTCATAATTCATCTTCAAGCACACAAAAAGAAAAAAAAATCGTTTGGATTGTTGATGGCTCCAGTCGTTGTTGCCTCACTGATAAAGTCAGGCTGCCACTGTGATTGTGATCAGAAAAATTGGCAGTAAAATGTTGCATGAGGAGAAAAATAACCTGACAAGTGTTTCTGCTTTTTCAGTCTGACCAACTGTCCATGACATTTTTAGCTTGATGAATGACAGTGATTCAATGATTTATTGATTATTGATTCTAAATAATGCTAATATCACTCCGGCACTATAACACCTCTGGGAGATGCAAATACTCACAAATAAATAAATGTCTAGCCTGCAGTATCATGTCCTCTCACCTGTCAGAAGAGCTACAGGAATACTTTCAACTTACCTGAAGATTTTCTACTAGATTCCTCCTCTTGTTTTAAATGTAAGGTAATTACATCATAATTTACACTGAGAAATCAACCCATGTGTCACAGCTGTACACATCAGGCCAGGACCGAGGCTCCTGCTCTGTGGGGGATTTTCTCTCTCTCATGAGAACATTTTGTTCCATTCATTTGCATAGAGCCACTGGATTGGCTTTAATGAAGCTGCAGCTCAGCTCCTCATGCGAGGAGCCGTTCTCAGGCTTCTTTCTAGAATGTTAAATCTGCTGCGGCCAAAAGAGCCAAAGTGCTGACACGACTGCAAGAAATGTATATGAGCTGTAAAATGCAATGTTTCATTTGTTGTAGTAATTACTGGGCTACATCCTGGAACACTGAGTGATTAGGTACTGAAAGGCTTCTGCATGAGTCCTGCTTCATCTGTGGGACTTCACTGAGGAGCATAGTGTTTGACTGGTGCCTCTCCAAACTGTGAGCAGATATCGTGTCTGTACTCCTGGTGGTTCCCCGTCGAGATGGCTGATCCTCACCTTTGAAGGACCCTGATACTTTTGCTGCTGCTGATCTGACTAATTTCCTGACTATAGTAAAAATATGCTGACAGAGTTTACACGCCGCCTCAGAACAACACTGTGTTACCATAATAACATACTACAGTTTTTAGGCTTATCCCTGTCATTCTGCTCACATGCCACCATCTCTCTCCCCCCGTGTGTGTGTGTGTGTGTGTGTGTGTGTGTGTGTGTGTGTGTGTGTGTGTGTGTGTGTGTGTGTGTGTGTGTGCGCGTACTGTGTGTCCAGTTTGTGTAGGCATTGCATTAACATGGTTTAATCCTCTGGATGGCTTATTGGATCCAAATCCCTCTCAAAGCTTTTAAAGCTCCTGCCTTTTCATTTCTCTCTCTCTCTCTCTCTCTCTATCTCTCTCTCCCTCTCTCTCTCTCGCTCTCTCTCTCTCTCCCACCTACAGTGAAAGAAACTGCAGTGCTACTGTACCTTTTATGTACTATCCAAATCTGCTCTTGGTGTCACAGTATCTTCACCTTCAAGGACGAAGTTTTCATAAAGGGACCAATAACTGTCCCTGCACTGGCTCCTGTTTGTAGTAATTTCTAGTTTTCAGAAGCTTGTTATTATGTTCTAGTTAAATGTTTGTGCTGTTTACATTATTGTTTTATCGCATCACAAATGTTAGTTTTAGAGAAGCGAGTAATTCAAAGACATGGAGGTTGGCTGCTGACAAACTTGTTCCTGTCTACAAAGTCTGAAAGAATGACCTTCAATGCAACATGTGACTTTGTTGTGCAGGAGTTGTTTAAGTGATAGAGCGTCTTCGTGCTCACGTCAAACCCACATCTTATCAATCTGTTGTCTGTCTGCCTCTTTTGCCACTGTTGTCTTTTTTTACTGGTGTGCACAGACAACTCAACACTATTCAGCACTAATGGACATCAGTTTTGATTAAGCTGATGAATTGATATTGAATTATATCTGCTATCTGGTCATGTTTTTAGAAATGCATTTTCTCGATGAAGTGTCACCTGTCAGACATGTCCTCTGAAATACAGTATCTCTTTATAATTTACTGTAATAGATATGACTAACATTAATATGAGCAGCAAAACAAACTCAAACATATAGCAAATTTCTTTTCTCCATTTTAAGAACAGTTTGCGTTGGATTCAATGCTTTAATACCAATGAGAAATCAGTCCTGGTGGTTGAAGAGAATCAAAACTGTCAGTAGAAGAGTTTGAAATCTTTTTTTCTGCCTTTTGAATTGGAATGATCCCAGCATGTAAGATAGATGTGAAGCTGTCATGTCATGATTTGTATTGTGTTTACAGGCAGAATGAAGATGAATTATACAGAATATATCTATGATCTGTTTGGATGATCATGTATATATCATGGTATATTTCACATATTAATGTATTTTTAATGAGGAGTATCAATATACTGTAGCCGTCTTTAAAACACAACCTCATTATTGCCCAGAGCGATAATGAAAGATTCATAAACTGAACTAAAGCCTCATTTGTACGTGTGCATTGATTTGGCAAACTTTGGATCTGAGTTTGATTAATAGCATTATGATTAGATTTCTAGCTGGACTGATCAATGAAAACAAAGTCATTGACTATTCAACCTCAACATCCTCAAGTCAAACACAAACTGACATCACACATATACTGACAATACCTTTGCTCAAAATGCCTCAATGCTCAAAAACGTTCCAACATTGAAAATTTGGCTCCATTTAACATGATGGAGAAGAGAACAGCTGCAGAATTGATTGTTTGGTGTCTGTCCCTGATTACCCCGTCTCTCACCAGGAACAGTTGTGTGTCTGTGTGACTGTGTTCACCCAAAAAACTGCTAAAGCCCCTACATCTCACACACACACACACACACACACACACACACACACACACACACACACACGCACACACACACACACACACACACACATCCATCCGTGGTTTTGTCTACGAAGGACTTGGAGCAAAAATAGAAATAAATTTAACAGCTCAAATGACCATTTTCTGCTCATCTACAGCATTAACAGGAAAAAAAAAACCTGTTCTGTTCTTTCTTTCTCATTATTAGAAATGTCTGACTTGAAAGTGTTTCACACGTAAAAATTAATTTCGGAGGAAAGTGTGTCTATTATTAACATCTGCTTTAATGGCCTCACAACCAATTACTGCAGCTCTTCAATATCCAGCATCAGCCCATGTAACCTAATTAATGTGACAGAGACAGATGCTTTAATTTCTCACGTATGATCTCATTCCAGATAATATTTGAAGAGAGAAAGTACATAGTACCATTACTGAAAGGTAATTGAGAAAAGGCCTTGTGAAATGTTCCACTCGGAGGCTGCGACCTGTTGTGTGACGACAGTTTTCATTAATGCAAAAATAATTGAATCTTACAGCTACTGGGAAACGCAATGAAACATTAACTGCACAGTCAAAAAAACAGGACTTCCTCATCAGTATATTGACGTTCTCCTGCATTTGCACATTCCAGGTGCGTCGTTAAATTGCAAATTACATGAGCGTGCTGTTTTTTTATAACCATCTAATTTTTGTGGAAATAATCTCAAGGGCCTTGCATGAAGGTCGATTTTTCCACTGGAGTAATTTATTTATAAGCTCTGCCTTATCTGCCACAGTTGGTGACTTTTATGGATATTCCCACAATATGGCCGCCGTACCTGTTATTTTTAGCCCTGTTGAGCTGCGCGGCCGCGGAAGACAAGTTATATTTCACACTGAAATTCAAGCTATCTCATGTCACATCAGCCAATAAAAAACGGCCTCTTCCCTGTGCTGCATGCGTTTTCCTGCAAGATGACCCACCCCCCCCCCTCCCCCAGTATCTGGAAACTGCATCACATGACGGTTCTGGACAACTGCAGTCCTTTCTGTGTTTTTTTTTCTCTCTCACCTACACGTGTTGCTGCCGCTGCTCTCTTGATACCTGACTTACCCCCACATGCATAATTCAGCGGGGGGGGGAGTTTTTGCTGCTTGTAACGACAGCGAGTTGTAGAGGAAAACACTACGACTTAACATCTGAGAGCCGGTGACAGCGGAAGCCACATCCTGTCATTTTCACCGACTGCTCCCCCCCATTTATGACGTCTCACTCCTGCACATACTTCCCCCTTTCTTCCCCCCCCCCCATCTCTCCTCACTCTGATAAATATTTTCCCCTCGCTTTCTTCTCTTTCTATCCACTGACTTGCTCTGTATTTCTCCCTCCAATCTGCGAGGCCATCTGCTCCTCCGTCCTCAGCCTTGTGTCTGTCTGCACTATCTTTGCTCTCTGAA
>JBBMOC010000117.1:403100-407834 GCA_037975185.1 Centropyge bicolor
ACATTATAATTATAATCATTATGTCATGAATATTTTCTTAATCTAGACTTTTCATGAAGACGTCATTAAGTTTTATCACACTGCCAAATGATTTTTATAATGCTGTTATGAATAATTCTCTTGACCTCAGCTACAGTGGTACAAGTTGGACTTTTCATCGAGACGTCATTAGGTGATATGAGGCCGGTTTGAAGATGAGTTTCCTAATGGACGGATAGCTTTACTTGTTCCGTGCAGCTAGTCCTTTATTCCCTGTGGTCAAGCTGCTCTCCATCGGTCTCTGATGCTGTGTTTGCTCCAGCTCCGGCCTTGGCATGTTTATAACAAGTGATGCTTAATGTCAAGTTGTCGTCACACAGACAAACATCCTTTGCATTAAAATGGTTTTTGCTCACAGCTACAAATGTAGTTTTACCTATGTGGATTCTTCAGAGAGGCATAACTAGTTGTTTTTTCTGACATGGCGTTCGATGCTGCAGGAAATAACTCATCTGCCAAAAATCGTACTCTCACTCCAGGAACGAGAACTCGCCAGCACACTCATTCCAAATGTGTCTTTCGAGCACAACAGCACGTTAATATCCTGGCCGTGTATCTTGCGCTCCTACCTGTGTCAGACAATGCTCGGCTTTGACAGTATTTTCCTCTCTCTCTTTTCTCCCTCCGAGGATGAAGGCTGAAGCTCCCGGCCCCGAGAATATGACTAACTGCACAAAGCAATCTTTTAAGACGCCATGCACAATTAATCCTCCAGAAGGAAGAAAGGATTTAGATTAAGCCCCCACAGCTGCCTGGCAATGCTAACTTTAGCATTATCAACATGTCACTTCCACAGTGCTTCCTTTAGACGAAGGAGGACGTGGTTTATACCAACATATCAAACGGCGTGCTAATGCATGACTTTGCACCACATTGAACTCTGTTAGCATCGAATGCACGGTGCAAACTCTCCCCTGCAAATATAACCATCAGACACATCGTGCCACGGAGGCTGACAGCGTATTCCTGCGTCTGCTCCGAGGCTGTGCTTTTGCAATAAGGCTAACGTGCTAAAATGGTAAATAGACCCTGGGGGGGCTGGGGGGAGATGAGATTAAGGCCACGTCAACCGGCCACGACGCGAGCTCTGGCATCATGGACTCGTCACTCTACAGGAAGCTTTATTAAAAACAGCCCTGTCCAGATCATCCTGCTGAGAGCTCCTCTCTTTGTCGCCCTGTCACACAGACACACACACATCTAATCATGTTGCCAGCAGCAGCAAACTGAGGTCACTGGGTCACTTTCCATTTTCGCTCTCACTCCTTCACCTGTTTCTTTTTCTCATATCTCATCGTCCAGCGATCTCTCTCTGTCTGTCCCCCTCTCTCGTCATTCTCCTTCTAACTCTTTCCTCCATCTGTGATTCACCTCTGTTGTAGCATCGTGTCCCGCCCGTTCAGTCAGCTACAGTAGTCACTGTGGAGCCATTAACATGGCACGCTTGAGCCTTTCCGGAACTGTGACGCGTGACTGTGTCTGGCTGAGGATTTGGAACCACCTGCTGTCTGCTCCAGATCTGGGATGGATGGACGGATGGACGGATGGACGGATGGATGGGTGGATGGATGGATGGATGGGTGGGTGGATGGATGGATGGATGGATGGATGGATGGATGGATGGACGGAGGGATGAATGGATGGATGGATGGATGGACGGATGATGGATGGATGGATGGATGGATGGATGGATGGCTGGACAGCTGGATGGATGGACGGATGATGGATGGATGGATGGAAACGTTCATGACGTGGTGAATGATGGGGTGGATGTTACTGTGTGGTCATTTTTGTTTGTTTTCTTTCTTTTATTCTTTGGTTTTTCCATAGTTGAGCCACAGTCGACCACGAGCCTCCAGTCGGCTCCTGCAGCGGAGTCGAGGAGCACATCTGCTGTGTGGATGTGTGTGTGTCTGCTGCTGCGTGTGTGTGTGGATTGTGTGTATGTTGAGCATCCCATCTGGCCAGGCAAAAAAAAAACCAGAAGTGGAGCCTGGAGCGCCTTTGGGGGGGGGGGGGGGGCTGTCGCACACTTCTGTGAAGATGCCCACATCTGTTTCTCTGCCTCACATATGCAGCAAAGCAAATAACAACACGAGCGCTGACAGAAAAAAGATTTGGATAAGAGCTGCTGCATGTATGACGAAGCCCTGTTGTTTCTAACTAAGCCTCTCTGCTGTGGGTTAGCATGCACTCAGCCGGCAGCTCATCCTGTGACATACATATCTGCTGCTGTTGAACGCACCACGCAGGCCTCGGGCAGGTGTCCACCCCTGAAGAAAAGAGCAGCACAAATAGCATTCACACACACACACATGCATACTCGCACTCTAACTGTCCGTCTCGTGCTTTGAATGCTGCCCAGTGAACCATGTTGAAAACGTTGCTTTCAGCATATTAAACGTCCATCTTATAGGTTATATTTTATTATAGAATACCACTGTGTTGTTTAGCTTTATGTCTCTACATCACTGCATCAGTCTGCAAACCTAATGAACATACCAACATCTCAGACTACATCTGCACTAATGTGTTCTCATTTTAAAACAATGTTTCAAAACAAAAACAATCTCTGTCCAGACGCCAAATTAGAAATCATTTCCATCCAGACAAACACACCTGAAAACGTGTCACACAGACGCTCACATACACTGGACGTGCTGCTGTTTGGCTCCTGGTCAGTCATTTCTTAATGAAATGACTTTATCTGCACAGCAGCTGCTAGCATCGACAGCAAGGTCAGCAACGGCTGTAATTTATTATCCATGTTGAATGAACTGCTGGTTGATATATACAGGTTGATGTTCTTGTCATGTGATTTGACCCACTGTGACTGATACGATCCAATCAGGAAGCAAACATGGCTGCCATTGTTTCTAACAGTCTCGGAGTTGTCAAACTGAAACGTAGTCAACAGCGTTTTCCATTCCAAGGTTTCCAAGGGTTCCATTTCAGGGGTTCTAAAATGTTGTAAATGTAGCAAATACATGTTGGTGTGGATGAAGTCTGAATTGATATTTTATGAGTTAAATCATAGAGGGGAAACAGATGTTTAGGTTTGGATCTGTATCAATGCCACAACACTCTTCTTTGATCACTTTGATAGTTTTTAATAAAGAACACAATAAATCATGTAGATAACCCCCCCCCCCCCCCCAATCGTCCCAATGAGAGTCTTATACTGTCTTATACTACAATAAAAGAACTGTTTCCAAATTTCACTTCTACATCGTTTGTCAACTGGTGCGAAAAAAAAACGGTTGTATATGAGAAAAGTTTCGAGCAGTGAATCTGCAAGTGCGAATACTCACCTGCTTTGTGAAAGACAGCCTTCGTTTTAGACTTTCATAAGTAAAACTGATGAGATTTTGAAGGTCTGTGTTGCAGAATGTGACACTTCCTCCAAGGAGGTTCAAGGGAGCTTTATTGACAATTCTGCAATATGTGTAACCCACAAAGAGGATCGAAATTGCGTTTCTCAAGGACCCACGGTGCAACGGTAAACATTTAGTAAAAAAAAAAAAAACATTTAGTAAAAAAAAAAAAAAAATTGACATAAAAGTATAAAATCTGGTCTTAGTGAAAATTTTGTCTAAAAAAAGCAATGGTGCCACAGAGTGCAACACAAGACAAAGGTGCTGAGGCACATGACAGGTTAAACATCCTGTAGCATAAAGGTGTGTGTGTGTGTGTGTGTGTGTGTGTGTGTGTGTGTGTGTGTGTGTGTGTGTGTGTGTGTTGGGGGGGCGGTTGGTGACAAAGCAGAGCAAGCCAGAGGAAATTCCAAGTAAGAAAACATGATATATTTTAATTAGTTAAATAGTGTTTTGGTGCATAGAGAGTCTGTTTACCTGCTTGGAATATGTGAGTCATTGTGTTCGACCGATCACCACATGGTCTTATTCAGTTCTTATGTGTGATGTGGCCAAATGCTTTAAAATAAGTGTCAGACATCATGGTGTAAATTTGTAAAGCAAACCTTCACTTTGACGAAGTTCTGTATCCACTGATCCTCAACAACAGTCCAGTCCAAATATAACCGTGCTAACAAAGAGAAGAGCTGACATGTTCAAACAGAGCCGGTGCTATTTTCAGTGCACTGTCTGTCAAAGTTATTCAGGGATGAGAGCTCACTCAGACGTTGTTTTGAATCGCTGCTAATCTTTGGATTTCATTCAGCGACACCCATTAACAATGAACATGGACCTTATCAGCATGGGTGCCAGGATGAGACAGCTTCCTGCATCCTACAGCCCCCCCCCCCCCCCCTCCACACACACACACCCCCAGAGACACACTGTGTACTTGGCACAGGAAATGCTGCTATCACATTCTGTGTCACCGCCACGCAGTCGTATTAGATGTGAGAGGAGGACCAGCAGTCTGGGAAATATGAGTCAGGCTTTGGTTTTTAAAATCTCCACAGAAGTCATCACATCAAGGTTGAGCTTTACAGACTGCTTCTCCCATTCTTTCCTCCAAGATAAAAATAGAAATAAACAAATAAAAATTCGAACAGACTGTTGAGATTACCTAATTGTTTGGGGGGGGGGGTACTTTGTTTTGAGCTTCCACAAACACACCTCCCACCACTTTCTCTTTTCTAATATGTCATCATCATCTTTGTTGGCTATGATTTATCTGTCCCTTCCATCACCCGCGCCCACCCCCCCCCCGTCGCTGCCATTCATTCTC
>JBBMOC010000117.1:417679-422679 GCA_037975185.1 Centropyge bicolor
GTGTGTGTGTGTGTGTGTGTGTGTGTGTGTGTGTGTGTGTGTGTGTGTGTGTGTGCATGTATTGGCTGAAGGCAGTGCATCTCTCTCTTCAGCCAGCTCCTGCAGTGCGAGCGTGCTGCGTTCACAGTCGCTCTGCATTTTACCAGCAGCCTCCATTTACACCGTCTGCCACTCCACCGTCCACGGCTGAAACATATATGGACTCTCTGGCCTCAGGTGCAGCTGAGGGCGGCGTGCTGCAAGATTTATGTAATGTCTTCTGCTTCATGTTGGGGTTTGATCCATCCACTGTCTCAGGCTTGAACAGGACACATCCTGGTTGGTCCATGAGTGTTTGCAGAGGATTTGAAGGAAACGACTGAGCCACATGTCGTTTGTCTTTCACTAAACTTTGCAAGGCTCCGACTCTATTTTCTAGCATCCCAACTCCAAGGTATATATATTGATTGCACTTAGTGTGAGCTTTGAAAATAAGACCAGGGACTGTTGTTTCAAGACCAATTTATTCTAATGAAGTGGTCTCTGTCATTGATTTAGACAGCTAATTAACTAGTGCATTTTAATTCCAGGAAATAAGAGGAACCAGCTCCTCTGTCAATAAGCAGCTTCCTCCAGAGGTTCCTCCCAATCGAAGTGTCTTCATTCAGTAATGACAGAGGCAAAGAAAACTGAAAGTTTGGCTGCGTGGAGCTCTGTGAGACTGTAGGTTGTAGATTATACCATCCTGTATCCAACAGATATTGCACTCTCTGGATAGTTGAATTTAAGACATTGTTAAAGAATAAAGTAACCAAAACACAGTAACCATATTCTTACAGAGGCTGATCTGTTCATGTCATATTGGAACAGAGTAGAATCAAGATAAATGTCCTTGACTCACTACTTTAAAAAAGGAAGTAGCACAGGTTGGTGAATATACAAGTACTGTCTTGAATTGTCTGCAGGGGAATTAAAGCAAATGACACGTGAACAAAATATAACTCAGGTTTTCACTTTCCTCTTTTCTGTCATTAGCATTCGGTCGTTGATTTTTAGGAAGAATTCAAATACAGCTGCTGAATGTGAGCTGGGTCAGCAGAGAATTACGTCAAGGGCAAACTTGACATAAGGTTAAAGCAATTATATTTAATAACATCCTGTCCAGAGGAAACTGCTGGTGATCAAACTGAAACATCTGCAGGAAATGGAAGGAACAAAAAAATGTATTAAAATTAGATTAGAAAAACCTGCCCAAAGCAGCAGTTCCTAAACGATATCACTTGAAAATTGACCATTTTTAAAATCGTAGCCATTGAAAAAGTAGGTTTTAATATACAGAAAATAGCAAAAATGAAAAGACGTTTGCAGTTCAATGCAGTTTACAGTAACTTCCGGTATTACAGGAATGGACCACAGAAGGAAATGATGTAACTGTGAGTATGTTGTGATTGGATAAATCATATCATGCATAAGGGACTGATTTTTCATATGTGATGCACTGTTACACTAATGTTTAAGCACAATGTAAGTGATTAGAATTACCTGATTAATTTATATATTACTTTATTATTTATCAGTATTGTGTGAATTACGAGGTCGGGGGACGTCAGTGATTGATACATTTGTGTGATGTCACTATCGAGAACATCAGGGTTCTTTTTGGAATCTGCAGAGTAATAAATTCTGGTGGAGTTTCAGTCGAATATTTGACTGTATTTGAGTTTAGTGTGGATTCATTCCAGGTCTAACATAAAGATAAAGGGAATTGATCTTCGTCTAGCTCCGACACCAGCTCCCTGTAGACTTAATGGTTTATTTAGAACTTTTGAAACCAAAGTGCAAACTCATTAAAGTTGTGAAGATGGGCGAGAGCAGAACCTTGGCATCGGCTGAAAGACTTTTATTTTCAACTTCTTCTTGTGCGTGACTCTTTGGCCCTGAGGACGGACTGAGCTGCCTGTTTCTTCCACCACTTTCTCCCTGTGTGCTCGCTGGGAGCGTGGAGGAAGTTCAAAGAATGGATCTGAAAACAGACTGTAGTTTGTACTTTGTGATCTGCTGCAGAGCAGAGGAGCTCTGTACGTTCCTTGATGTGTGGAATCATATGTCTTTGAGTTGAATTTTTTACATTTGCACAAGTAAAATTAAGTGGGAAAACTTTCAGACAACTCTTGTTATTAATGACACCTTTGGCCATGAAGTAAACTGCACTTAGCATCCCATATTTTATTTGCATTATTGTCTCCATAACACGAGCTAGTTAGCACATCCCTCCATCAGCACCAGACCAACCCAGGCAGGAGACGAACATAATATCACATGTTTTAGATATTAGCAGGAATCACAGAATCCACAGGCTGTTACAGGCAAACAAGGAAGTGGAGAAGGTCTTTTTTTTTTTTTTTAAGTGTATGCATTCATTACCCAAACTCCTGTTGTTTTGTCACTGCGTGGCTAATGTGAAGGAACCTAATAGAATCTGATCATGCAGGTCTCAGGTAAATGAGCATTTAAAGAATTGGAGGGTTGTGTTTTCGTGGCGGAGCAAAGACCTTCACAGTCAACACTGCGGCCGTTTGGCATTTTACTGACCATGAAATGAGCTTCGCCCAGCTGTGAGGTATCTGGAGCCAAGCACAGAGCACACAGTGCACAGGTGAGAGGTGGGGGCTTCATTTAAATGAGAAAACATAGTGGGTCAGCTCCGTTTAAGTGATGACTTAACACAGCAGGAAAACTGTTTAAATGAAGATCATGTGCACACACACCTCACGCTCATCAGACCGGACTGTGATGACTCTGTTGTTTCTCCTGGAGACGTCGAGCTGTTGTCATCATGTGTCACTGTGATTGGATCAGCTGTTTCAGAGCGATGAGACCAGCGATGTGATTGGCTGAAGGTGTGTTCCCTAATCACCGATTCTTTTTGCACTTTAAACAGCAGGTGAATACGCCCACACAGTCGAAGCCTCCGAGAACCTGTCGCACTGGAACTCACACAATGAAAATAGAGCACGAAGAGCAAAAGTCAGCGAGTTTCACAGTTTGAATATTGCTCATCAATGAGATTCACCGTCTCAGTGAATTCAGAAGGAAACATGACAGAGGAGCCAGAAGGAAAATTGACAATAGCACTCAACAATGCAGCATCTGTTCACTCACAGAGGCGAAAAGCTTTCCAGGACATCAGCAGCACGTTCTTATGACATCATGTGACATCATCATGTGACATCATCATGTGACATCATCATGTCATCTGTTCATCTAAAACTGCTCTTAAGGAAAATAACAGAGCTCCTTTTCAAACTGCTGGGAGTGAGTGAAGTGAGGAAAAACTGCCTTTAATTCAAGAGATCAAAAGGGTTATTTTCAAATGAACATTGATAAATGAACATAATATTTGCACATTTTGTTATCACACACACACACACACACAACTTTCATGATTGCACTGACCACATTTAATCAGTCGTTCTATCCTCTGCCAGCGACTGAGTCATTAGCATAATTATAACACGCAGAGATTTTTGGAATGAGCGTGTGATTCTTTCCAAACGCCTTGTCACACTGTCTCACTTGTGGGATTCATCTTCAGTCACACTCAAGTTGCTCCACCATCTGCTCCGTGAATGCTGCTAATTGTTTAAGTAGGAGAAGTTCTCATGCTCTTCTTCATGAAACGGCCCAACAAATTTGTGAAGGACTCTCATGTCTGCTGGCCTTTACACATCAATGACCTGAGTGTGTGCACAGTTTACATTCTGCTCTTAGAGCCTCTGAATAATCAATGCTGGATAATGAGCGTGGACACGGCGACCTTTAGGTCCTGCAGTCATTAGAGCTCATTGTTGTGAAGTGACAATGATTGTTTGATTTAGAGTCGATTACTTCCACAACTCTGGCTTTCATCCCTGTTCTTTGGACTGAGTCCAGGACGGACTGGATGGATGGTCGAACAAACACAGGACTCAGTCACAACCTCAGTCTTCATGTCAACAGTGGCTTCTAAGAATTTAGATAATGTCGTTTTTTAGCACAAACTATAATGTTTTCCTGAACCTAACCGAGTAGTTTTGTTTCCTAAACCGGTCCAATAAGTGTAAGGACGTGTTGTTTGTGGGCAGATTGAGGAGACCGGGTTGCACATTCTGTATGTGCACACTTTGTAGAAATGATGAAGGACACAGAGCGGTCTGATGATGATGATGAGCAGAGAGTTCAGTCAACAGTACAGTGGCATTGACACAGTTTAGTGACAGACAGTGTTTTGAAGTCACTCAGAGGAACTCGATCGTCCTCCAGACTGTTACACTGACACAGATGCTTCATTAATGAAGTTCACTTGTAAAGCAGAGTCAGTTACTTCTAGAAACTATAGACTGCAAACATAAACAAGAAAAGATACTCAGCATGTTGAGTTATGATACAGCACAGTCAGAGGGAGCAGTGGGACCTGAACAGAGTGTTGATTCAAAGAAAAGCATGAAGAAGAACCTTCAGTCATGTGAGCAGTGCAGCTCTGATCATGTTATATTAAGTTATGTTATGCTCTCATGTTTATCATTCAGTCATTATTATTAATGTTCACTGTCTTAGTTTGCCAGGTGAGCATGCTGAGACCTGCTGTAGTGCAGCTGAGGCCGATGGGAACGTCATCAGTTTGACAGGTAGCTGCTCATAAACCAAAGTGTTGTGACTGGATGATGATGCTACATGAAAAGTTAAGGGATCACCACATCACAGTTTCATGGCTCCAGTAGTTGACATTTCATTTAAAACCACACATGTCAGCCACATGATGACACTGCTGGAAAAGTCCAAAGTAAATCTTTATCCAAGTTCCTTCATTGAAACAGATCTTGCAGAAACGTTTGCTATAAACATGTTGGGTTTTTTCATTAAAACTATGCTTTTCCTGCTGCGAGACATCTGCTGCGGCACGAAGTAATCTTCAATCATCAATGCACTCAATTTAGCTGCAAAATCTGAAACGTCTAATCTAATGTAATTGTTTCTCAATT
>JBBMOC010000117.1:430179-444054 GCA_037975185.1 Centropyge bicolor
CAAGGAAGTTAGGAGGCTGTAAAATCTAAATAAAAACTGAATGTGATCATTGACCTGCAACAGTTTTACTAAGTGTTCCTGAGCCCATGTATTAATCTTTATACCATCATGTGTTCACGAAGTGTTGAACCTCTCTCCATCCTCGCTCATGAACGACTGAGTCTTTCCAGGATGAACCTTTCAATCATGATCCTCTCACCTGTTACCAATGAACCTGTTTACCTGTGGAAGGATCCAAACAGGTGTTTTTGGATCAGTTTCACAGGCTTTTGTTGCTACTTGATCCCAACTTGTTTGAAACATGTTGTTGCCATCAAATTCAGAATAAGCAGATAGTTACAAAAATCAGTGAGTAAATTATCAGTTCAGTTAGTTTTTGTTTCGCAAAAACATGAAAAAATGACCTCAAATATTAATATTCATCGATGTACATGTTGTGTGTCATAGCATGTAATTGAAGAAAGACTGGTCTGATTTGATGGGATTGATATCAAATCTGAGCTGCAGCCTTTGATGTGGATCCTTATACTGTGTTTGTGTTTGCGTTTGTGTGTGTGTGTGTGTGCATGTGTGTGTGCGTGCGTGTGTGTGTGTGTGTGTGTGTGTGTGTGTGTGTGTGTGTCCCTGTGCTAAAGCGGTGTGTTTGAATGGTGTCTCTGCTCTCAAGCATCTTAATATATGTGCATTCATAAAGCAGTGTGCTAGTGTGTGCGTGTGTGTGTGTCTGTGTGTGTGTGTGTGTGTGTGTGTGTGTGTGTGTGTGTCTGTGTGTGTGCGTGCACATGCACACACCTCTGTGTCTGTTTGCATTAGAGCTTCTGATTTGCCCTGAATCCAGAGACAGAGGCCGCAGCTGTAGCCCACAGCCCTCCCCTCCCACTGTGCCTCCCTGTGTGCAGGACACGGCGAGGGGCCCCCCATCTCTGTGTCAGTCCCAAATATAAAAATACACTCTGGATTAAAGTAGCACAAGGCCACGTCGGGCTGTGTCTTCAGATTGGTTGTTCTGAGGTTTGATCCTTTTCGAATGTGGTGCTGATTCAGAGTTAATATTTAAAAGAAATGTCGATTCAATGAAAGTGCATTATGACAGAATAACAACATGCCCATGTGTCCATGGAAGGAGTCACTGGCTGCTGATGTTAATCCTCTTCTTCCTACTGTCTGTGAACATATCAGCTCCTTTTGAAAGACAAAATCCACAGTTCTCATTTTGTGCAAGCAGCCAGATCGAGTGGGCTTCTTCCCAAGTTACAGCCTCTTTAGTACAAGATTCTCTCTGTGGCTATCTCTCGTGCTGCTCAGCAAGAAAACACTGATACAAAAGACTTTGAAAGCTACTCACTTGATTTGACTGTGTGAAGCCTCGAATCAGCTCCTGTTGACCTTTAAAATGTGTCTGTGCTGGATGTTACTCTGGAGTCACACTATATCATTTTATGGAGAAATGATTGCACTGAAAAATAAGTGATTGTGTTTTTGTGCTCACTAGTCCATCAAAGTGACAGGTTTTGTTTGTGACCCCACCTGGTGGTTGGCTCCATGTTGCACAGTAGCTTTCACACCTCCAGGTCGACTGTCGGAGCACGTCCACAAAGGGACATCAACAAGGTCAAAGGGGGGGGGGGTGGATGTTGGAGCGTGGCCACGATCACTGCTGCCATGCAGATTAGAGCTAAAGGTCAAAAGAATAAGCTACATTTCACATCATCATATGGCTTCAGGATTAAATGTTTTTACTTCCGTTGTTTTACTTTCAAATCTGGATTAGACAGATTTGTTGAATGGTTCTGGCCTCATTTGCAGTCAGACATTTAGGAAGCGCGTCTGTGTTTGTTTACTATGTGGATTATGAAATAGATTGAGAAATAGCGCAACATTAAATCAACACGTCTTTACAGAAACATGAAAAACATAGTTGTTGCATCGACCTGCTGGTGAGATTCTGATGTTTTTAGTTTATTTCAACACATGAATTTGAAGGTTTTGCACTGATTCTTGAACCACTTCAAACCAGCTGAACTGTCTCTAAAATACTGGATATTAATATGCTGTATTAATATTTATGTGTCAAAATAATTTTTAAAAATCGACTTGCTTTTTTCTTCCTGACAGGATCAGTGTATTTACAGACCTGAGTCATATAAATATGTGACATTTCACTGACCTCTTGTGTCGCCTCCGGGCAGGTTCGAGGTCAGGAACCGAGCGAGGATGGAAACTATGAGAGTGTAAAAGCAGCCTCAGATGCTGGTCGATACACAGCCCTGAAGTCTCCTACCATCACCAACATTTTATGATAATCAGGACGACAAATTCATGAGTAATCTGTGTGAGGAAGACCTGCTTTCTGAAAACGCTGGAAACACTCTGGAGATCTCCAGATGGCACCTTCAATTTATTCACTGGATTTTGGTACGATGGCTTTCCTCATCCTGAAAAACAAACAAACTGCAACATCACTTCATCACTTCACAGCCTCGAAACGCACCAACCTGACACGCAGAGACAGTTTTCAGGACACGGAAAGTTCCATCACGAGCGGCGAAGTGGTGCGACTGTCTTTCACCGACTTCCTTTCTGGCTCACGGTCTTCAGAGATTGGCTAAAATGAGTGGGTCATCTATCACAACAGAGGGGAGAGCGGTAAATTTATAGCTGTGAAAATAGGCCAGAGCACAGCACTGATGGAACAGATAGAGAGTAATTAGGACAAGGTTAGCCTGCGTCTCACACACACACACACACACACACACACACACACACACACACACACACACACACACACACACACGCTCGCATCCACACACACACACACACACACACACACGCTCGCTTCCACACACACACACACACACACACACACACGCTCGCATCCACACACACACGCTCGCATCCACACACACACACACACGCTCGCTTCCACACACACACACACACACTCACACGCTCGCATCCACACACACACTATTAATTATTAATAGGTGACACACATACATACAAGCAAGCGTTTGCGTCTTCGCTCACAAACACTCGGATTCATCCAGCGACTGACAAATTATTCACTTAGCTCTGTCTGAACGAGGCCGCACAACGTGAAACAAAGCGAAGAAGATTTAAATGTTTTCAAGCGGTCGCAGGCAGTTATGATCTTGTGCACACATATCCTCACATCTTCACACTCATTTACGGCCTCACACCTTTATGATGAACACATACAGCAGATCAAACACTGACACACATCTGAGCGCTTCCACTCACATCCTGGCTTCCTGTTTACATGCAGGAACCAGAACTCCTCTCTCCTCCTTCCTCCTCCTCTGTTTCCTGCCACTCGTCTTCCTCTGCTCTCCTTCATACTTCCTCTCCCCCGGTGCACTTTACAACACATTTACTCATCTTCACACCTTCTCCGTTCCCTTCAGATTACTTTCATTTTCACTGCCGTCAAAACCCCCACACCTCTCTCCCCACAGCTCCTCCCTCACTTCCTCCTGTCCCTTCCTCCTCAGCAGCGGTCTGTAGGCTCTCACCTCCTCTGTCACATGTAAGGCACACAGACAGAGCCCCCCCCCCCCCCCTTGTCTTCCATGCCAGTGCTGTCAGCCTATAGCAGCAGATGGGCTGTGTGACTGAACACTCTCTGTACACTGTTGCTCAGATGAGGGGGTGACGTCCTTTGCACAGTCTCTCATCTTCATCTGGCCGCCCACAGACTCGCCAGTCTAGAACCTGGCAGCCGGTGGAAAAGCCTGGCAGCTCCAGGGCCAGAGCACGGACGACCCGGAGATTTCCTGATACACAGTCGAGCGGTCGGTTTGGATGTTTGGACGATGGCGAAGCTTCAGGGTGTGAATGAAAATATTGGGAATGAAAATTCTCACTTTGTCTTGGAGGATGGAGTCCGTTTGTTTGTGGATCTGTTTCATACCAGGAAAATGTGAATTGACTAAATATTGTTGGAATTAAGATTAAAGATACCATTTAGTGCTTTTACAGGATTGTGCGCTGCTTTTTAACATCTTTGATTCCAGTCAACCATTTCGATGCCAAAACATTTGTCTCTCTCTCCCACTACTGTTGTATTTCTGCTGGTTATTTTTAAGTACATTTACTCACATGCTGTACTTAAGTACAATATGCACTTTATTATATATGCTTTACTTAAATTTTGCACTTCTTTAGTGTTTCCATTTTATGCTTTACTTCAAATCCACATTTCAGAAACAAAGTAACCAGTTATTTTCCAATTATGATTTTACATTAAAAAAGACGTGATAAGCTTATAAAAATCAATGTGGTTAAAGATAAAGACCTGCGTTTTTTTCGGCTTGTGATCATGAACAAAAAAGCTCGTCTTGTTTTCTGCCATCGTCAAGTTTCAGATGAGCTGTTGGAAGAGTCATCAAAGAGATATTTGCCCTAAACATCTTAGATGGTTGCATTTAAACTGTGAACACAGGTCAAACATTATTTCACAAAAAGGCAAAGATTAGATCGTCCTAAAACAAATTTGTGTGGTGGAACTTTTTCCATCTGTCCTCATTTATCATCTCTGGATCCGTCACCTAACTAAATATAAGGCAGATAAAACTACCTCCACCTCAACCAGCTACAACAGCTGCATCAGTATTATCAATCTAATAATATCATGTATAATAAAATATCCTTTACAAGTGCATTTTTGTCTGACAAGCACATGCTTTTGCTTTTTAGCTGATAAAACATCCTTTTGCTTAAGAAAGCTTTTAAATGTACTTTCACTTGGAGTATTTGTATATTTCTGATGGTGCTCATTTACAAGCAGTGAGTGCTGCGGAGGTAATACAGTTCCAGGTGTGCCTCTGGGAACTTTTGCTTTTAGTCCTTATTAAACATTACTTGAAATTCACTCAGACCTTTTCATCAGGTGCTTTCAGTCAGATACTGCACCCGACCAGTAATTCAGTCAGTTCTGACTCGAACAAGTCACATCCTGCGTGCTGTGTGAAAACATCAGACAGTGATGGAACTTGGCACAAACACAGTCCAGCTTCTGTTGAGTGTGATCGCCCTCCTCTGGTTAGTAGGCCGAACTGCCCGTGGCTCTGAGGCTGTGGCGGCTGAGAGAATGAGTAAGGTCATGAGTGGGAGTCGGTGCCAAACGCCCCTTTTTCCCACTGGAAGAGCAGATGGCAGCTCCCCAGTGCACGAGGCAGGGAGACGCTGCCACCAGACGCTCCGAGCAGGGTGTCAACACACACACACACACACACACACACACACACACACACACAGACACACACACACTTCAGTCTGTCCAGCACTTCACTGATGAAGCCTGACCTGAGTTCTTTTATTTTTCTTTTCTCTTGACCCTGTTATTGTACTCTGCAGTGATCTGGTAACAGGCCCTGCTGAATGAAAACCTGCAGCATCTTCCACCTACTTTGTGTCATCCTGACGAGCTCAGACCACCATATTGTCGGTTTTTGTTGAGAGTGCAGTGTGTGACTCTGTCTGTCTGCCCAGAACACACACTGAACCCTGCATATAGTCCCTTATTTGACAAGTAGCCGCCAGCTTGAGGATTGTATTGAAATGATACAATGGAACCATTTAAACTGTGACATAGATCCTATAGTTTTGGTTCAGTGTCAACATTTGAGTTTGATTGCAAATAAAGTTAGAAAAATGAAGCCAGTAATTCATTCTGTGTGAATGATGTGAATAATGTTTTAGTAGAAATTCAGATTTTTAGGCCACCTTTTTGGCACTTTAACAAATTAGGGAATGTGTCTCTAAGGACCTATGAATCAGCACTTTAATTAGCTCTGAATTAGTGCTTTAGTAAAGCCAGTGCACTTGAATGGTCAACAACTCCATAATACAGAGAATGTCGATTGTAAGGAACATTTATATTTAATTTTCTGCTGCGACTGGTTGAGATTCGGGTCATTTTCTAGGTCGTGTCCAGTAACGTATAAAGTCACACACAGTTGTCATGTCTCTCACACCTGTACCTCACCTGTGTTTTCTCACTGTAGAGTATAATTATCTACAATTATTGTGCATTAACTAAAAAAATAAAGGTGTTTTAAACTTTTGACTGGCAGTGTACAGTTTACAATCCCGCCTCCGTTAATAAGGCGGCCGTCACTGTCATTTTGAGCCGCGCTGGTTGACACATTGAGGAGGCTATGCTAAGCCCAGCTGAGTGGCGTGTCACGACGGGATATGAGGCAGTTAGCTAATGTGGTGTAAAAGGATTTAGAGGATTTGACCCTATCAGCAGAGATGACACTCAGAGAGGCTCTGTTAATGACACTAAATGAGTCTGTGCCTGCAGCATGCTAATAATGGTGCCATGAAAGCCAGGCTTATCGTTTATATGGAGATTTTTTTTGCAAACAGCTAATTGCCAAAAGTGTGCTGAGGTAATGTAGCGCACACGCTACGTAAAAGCAAGGTGACACACTACATTTCTGTATCCAAAACAGTGAATTACAATGAATCCACATTGAGCCGTGAATTGATCTTGTGAGCGAGCTGCTATCCAACATCACATCGCTGCTGCCTGTCTGACAGACAGAGCACTGCAACACTGCAATTATCTCATATCCTCCAGGTTTCCAGCTCACTGAAGGTGAGCTCTGACATTCAGACAAACATCCTTCCTTCCTTCCTTTCTTCCTTCCTTCCTTCCTTCCTTCCCTGCAACATGTCAACAAATAGATCTGTTTATTCTGTAGATCACACTGTTTGAGGACTGGAGACTTTTGTTTCCACTTTGATTTTCTCAGCTTTCAGGAATAAAAGCCATCGACTGTAGGTTGACAGTTGCAATAACCTGCCTCAATGGGGGAAAGGAAGACGAACTGTCCCCTCTCCTCAGTCGTAGTTTCTGTTGTGTTGTGCTTCGTTCTGGTGTTTTTGTAGAGCCTGACCAGAATCACAATGGGGGGGTCAGGGTTAGACTTTTAGCACAAGGTGCCGCTGTGCAAAGCAGCTGTAAATGTTTAAGGAGTAATTGGCCTCTGGATGAATGAAGGAGAAATGTATCGTGCTGAAGATGAGATGAGGTTTTTAACTACTTCATTCATTTTCTTGTAGTTCTCCCCCCCTGCCCCAGCTGACAGTGATGCTGATTGTGAAATGTTTTTATCTTGTTTCACTGATTGTTATTTTACTGATAAAGTGCAGTTGAATCTTCTGTCCTTTGCCCACAACAAGATAGTCTGAGTAACTTCTTTATCCCGTTACCTTGTCTGAACTTTGAGAAACAGTATCACATACTGCACGTCTTCCACCCCTCTTGATACTATATCGACAAAGCTGAAGTAATGGAATCAGCTGGGCCATGTTTGCATTCAGTTCCTTGTCTAATGGTTGTGTGCAAGATTATAGATCAGTTTCCAAGAAAACTTTTACAGAAAACAGTTCAGAAAAATAGTGTGCAATCAATTTCTCTCCACTGGAAAATAGCATTTTTTATTTTGCGGAAGCATCACAGCACTGAGACTCACAGAGACTGAGACTGCACAGCTCAAGGTTACTAACAACCTTTCAGTGGCTGCTGCTGATGGCACATGTCCAGTCCTTGTACTCCTGGACCTTAGCACAGCCTTTGACACAATCGATATCTGGTCTGGTTTTACAGTAGGTTTCATCTTACCTATCAAATCAAAGGTTTTGTGTATCTGTGAAAAACTGTCTCTTCATCTTCTGTTAAGTTTGGTGTGCCTCAGGGACTCATTGTGGGACCTGTTTCATTTTCTTTGTACATGCCTTCTCTTGGGCATATTATTCATAGACGGGGTGTCTAATTAAATTTTTATGCTGACGATACCCAGCACATGGCAAAAACAAATTCTGCCATCTGCTGGTTCCCTGTTGGATTATATCGAGTCTGTTGCAAAGAGTCTTGGCATCTGGTTTCACAAGACTTTATGTTTTGAACAGGACACTACAAAGCTTGTACAACAATGTTATCATCCTAGAAATATTTTAAAAAATATGATCTATGCTAACTTTTAACAGACTTTTTACTCTCCTGTGGATCAATACCACAGGACTGTACAGAACTCAGCTTCCAGGCTTTTAACCAGAACCTCTCTGATAAAAGTTTCTTTCTTGATTTTACTCAAGCTTTAATTTCCTGTGAACTGTCTTTAATTCCTTCAAAATGTTTTTCTTTTCCTGTTCTTGCATTTTCCTACACTTTATTGTTTTTTAACACCAAATTGTTTTCTTTTCAAACCTGATTTTTTTTATGACTCATCTGTGTAATTTTGCTGCCTTTGTGAATCACTCTGTAGATCAGAATTGGATTCTGAAAAGTGCTTTATATATTTTTTTTCTTTGCTGGAACTCTGAAGGAGGTGTAATGACAAAACATATAATTCATCTTTTTTTCAGTTCAGTCAAAACATACTGCATGCTATTATGCATTTCAACAATTGTTTATCAACCTTCAAGAGGAATTCAACAGAACATGGTATAGCTGTATTATATATCCAGCAAAATATGCAAAGAATGATCTGATCATTACACATCTGAGTCATGGGGGCGGATTTACAAGCTACTGATGTCACATATTACAACTAATGATAACTAAAAGATGGATTCAGGAAACATTCGTGATAACTAAGAGAAGTGATAAAGGGCCCAAAACTCTTTCAGGTTAGCTTCATATGTTGCAGTAAAGGAAAGATTCATTTCTGCGCTTACAGATAACCTGTAGACCAAAAGCAGAGCAGTGATCTATTAAACTGCATTCACCTCAGTACACCAGCAGAGATAAGACAGCAGCATTCATAGACTTTCTATAATGGTATCTGCCTTAGAAAGCAGAGTCCATCAGGAATGAAAAAGAGAAATCATGGATTTTATAGATACTTGCTCCACTTTATTTATTCATATATTCTTCTCCAACCAGAACATTAAAAAAGAGCAATGGTGTTCTTTTAAGTTAAAATGGAGGAGAACAACTACCTGGCTTTTTTACACATGAATTTAATTTTCTGCTAGTAATTGTTCTGGATGAGGAGCCACTTATGAAATCACCTGTCAATGGTCATAATAGTCATAAATAGCCAACACGCTTTTACCACCTTTGCTTTGCCTGCGCATGATCTCCCTCATCCATTACCATCTATCTGTTTCCATGACAAGAAGCAGCTCCCTCGCTGCTTTGCCAGACAGAGCATTGGCACAGCTTGACTAGGAGGACAAGGAGGTGTCGCTGCCAACTCCTGCAACCCACCGCCCACTGGTCAAATCCTCTTTACTGGTTTCACTATGACAGTCTGCTCGCCGTGCAGAGACAGGACAGGAGCTCGGTGTCCAGAGCCAGGGATACCCGCTGGAGGGGGGCGGAGGAGAGTGAGGGAGCGGAGGACGAGAGAGAAAGAGAGACAGATGGAGGAATGGGCAGAGGAAGAGTGCTACAAGCTGAATAATGGAGAATCCCACAAAACTGGCTGTTCTCTAACTAACCTGTAGGATATGCAGAGGCAGGCAACAGATATATTATTTTGACTTTTTTTATCTGTAATCGTCACTTGTTTTCTTGTGAAAGCAGACACGATTCAATATCCAATTCCACACCAACGCAAAGTCTGATTTGTTGTTGTGTGCACATGAATGGAAATGTTTCTGCTGTATGAATTAATGTGGTATTTGTTTACTGACTGCTGGCATGTGCTGCAGCCCCACATATCTGTGGAGGTGTTTGGACCCCCGGACGACTGCCAGCGATTGTTCTTTTTCCCATAATGTATGTCCTGGCCCACTGGCTGCAGCTCCTCACTGTTCCACACGTCGCTTTTCCATCCACTTCGAGCGTTTTAACACAGATGTTGGCCGTGGGAGGCAGTGGAAATCTGGCTCATTCACAGCCCCACAGCATGTTTGCAGTCTGGTTTGGCACAGAAGTGGGCGTGTTTGTGTGGCTGAGCTGATAGGCGCTGTCGTGTCTGTGTGTTCTGTACAGGACTATATGAACCAGTTCTGAACCTCTTTCTGTTTGTCTGTTTTCTAGGAATCACCTTCAAGGTCTTAAGTCGTCTCTACTCGGCCTGGGGGTCTTCTAGAGGGTCGGACCTCCTCGCCACCATGAAAGGGTTGGGGACCAATCGTAACAGACACCTGTCTGACTCCTGTGACCCTTCCTCAGGCAATCCCGAAGCCCTGTACTCTCAGAGGACCAGCACCCTGCCACGCAGCCCCTACCTACTGAGCCCCACCATGGACCACTATGGCACCATGGACCCACAGCTGTATCAGTCCGCCAGCCCAGGCTCCCTGCCACCAGACTGCATGCTGCCCCTCAACAACCAGCTGTCCAACAGCAGCACCTTCCCCAGGATTCACTACAACTCCTACGACCAGTCCGACTTCTCCCCCCCGGGGGACAGCATCGGGGGGATCAGCACCGGGACCATGGGCACGTCCATGTCCTTGGGCATGGGAACCAGCATGGGCATGGCAGGGCTGAGTGCAAGAACACCTCTGATTACGAGCGGCTCTGCAACTATATCGCATCATATGACCAAGAACCAGGCCCCAGCCAGCCTGCTGGAGTTTGATAAGCAGCTGCCCGGAGGCTGTGACGGATTCAGCACGTTGCAGTTCCATCGAACGTCTGCTGTGGCCGCAGCCAAGCAGCGCACAGACAGTCCCGGCCGCATCCGCTACATGTTGCACTCAGTGCAGAAGCTCTTTGCAAAGTCCCAGTCACTGGAGAGCCACAACATGAAGGGAAATGTCAATGGACGCTCCACTGGCAGCGGCGGGGGCTCATCTGGCACCGAAGACGGGGGGAAGCAGAATCGCAGATCCAAAAGTAAAGATCGGGGCACGAAATCCGAGGCGACAGCCAAACGACGACCACGTTCCAACATGTCAGGTTATTGGAGCTCAGACGATTTGGACAGCAGCGATTTGAGCAGCTACCATAACACAATGGCCATGATGACTCTGGGCCGTCCGACTGGCCACGACAGCCAGGGGGGCCAGAGCAGATACATCCACAGCGGCTACAACACCATCAGCTCCTCCAAAAGCAGCAACGACATGAAGTATCAGGCGCTTCCCGTGCCGGGGGGTGGAGGAGGCGGGGGACTAGGTGGAGCGGGAAGAATGGTCATAAATGACAATGACTATATGAAAGGAGGCTCCTGGTCCACGCTGACCATGGGCCAGCCCAGACCGGTGATCCAGAAGGGCTCCGCTACTCTGGACAGGTCTATGCTCAAGTCCAAATCCTGCCAACAGGAACTGACCTGCAACTACCTGCAGGTTGGCCGACGGGTGAGTCGACCTGAAGTGAACCTTGACAAAAGATATGTTTGATGTTTGGTGTTAATCTTTACAGACTCATTAATGCCTATTCCATCGCTTCATATATAATTACTCTTACTATCAAGAGCACTAGTACTAGCACTAGAAACTAAAGACTTACTGCCCCCTGCAGGGTGACTGGAGTAGCACACTCGGCCGCAGCGGGGGTGCCAATGAAATCCCGTGTCGGCGGATGCGCAGTGGTAGCTACGTGAAGGCCATGGGAGACATGGAGGACAGTGACGACTCTGAGGGAAGCCCCAAACCCTCGCCAAAAACCGCCGCTCGTCGCCAGAGCTACCTCAGGGCCACGCAGCAGTCTCTGAGCGACCAGCTACCCCCACGCAAGTAAGACAACACACCAAGCTTTATTATACAGAATACATTGATATTCACCAGCAGGGGAGGTGACCTCATGTGGAAGGTACAGCCTGTCATTCAAATGTACATCAAAGTTAGTCCCATGATTCTAAACCAAATGAGACAATGAGAAATCAGACAATTGTGAGTTATTAATGATTTCTGATGCTTTTTAAATTTTCAATCAGTAAAGCCTTCATTTACTGTGATCACTTATGCAATAAGCAATGTTAATCTTCAGTTAACTGTGTGACCTCACTTATGTCCTGAATGCAAATGTACTCAGATGAAAAGCTGCTGTTTGGACATTTAAAGCATGTGGCTACAAAAAGTGTGGCACAACTTCTCAGCTATTAAAAGTACATAAGAAAGCCATTGTTTCCTGGGTGTACAGGAAGGTAACGTACAAATGAATTCAAACATGCAACTCAAGTCCACGCTGCGCTCACTCACGTGTAGAATTAGGTGGTGTCAGACTCCCCACCGTCCTCCACATGTCGCTCTTACCACCTTCCTGCTGTCGGAGCCGCAGAGCCTCAGTTCAGCAGAGAGGATGCAGACAACGTTAGTGTAGTCAGACAATACCACACTGATTTTTGTTTCCACTCAACCTGCAAATCACCATAGATCAGCCTCATCACTCCGACTGACTGGCACCGCTCTGAATCACGCGCTCTCTGAAGCACGTGTACTGCACAGTGCAGGTGCAGGTGCAGCAGGACGGAGCCGACTTCACTGTGTCCTCTCACCACATTAAAACACATTCTTTCATTTGTGTCTAAGGCGACGTTAAACAAATGCACGTCTGTCGTCTTTTGTAACGTCTGCTCAGATTTCACAGCTCAAAGTGTTTCGCACAATCACAGTGCCCTAAAGTGGCGAAAACTTTTTGGCAGCAGTCGCATCTGCTGTGGAAGATAAAGCCGTGTTTCTAGGTTTCTGTCTGCAGGGATTCGCTCGAGAAGTCGATGAAATTTTAATGATAGCATTTTTTTTCTCTTTTCCCAGAGATGCTTTGACGTTCTCTCTGTATTTTGCGTGTGTTTTTACAGTTTTGTCAGTGCATTCAGACACATGAGTCAATGTAACTGTGCTGTAAATTTTAACCAGCATGTTTATATGTAATATGTATGTGTTAATAATATAGATGTTTTGATATGAATGTTTGTGACTGTGTCTTCTATAAAGCAGCTCCTGTTTTTGTCATCCTCAAGTTTGGCCGTTGCCGTGTCAAAATATAAGTGTTGACCTATATTCAGACACTAACAGCCCACACATTTCTGGTGATGTAAGAAAATCCCCCCCCTCAACTGAAACAAGGGGGCGTCATCCTGAGAAGCACAGCCACAGGCCTACCTGACACACACACACCTCCTCATAAGATTCAAATCCCTTCCAAGTCTGTGTAGAGATGTAAGGATTTATTCTTCCCTGAAGCTTGCCTGAATGACTAACCCTGCTCCCCCTGCCCGTCCCTGACCGACCAACCCCCCTCTCTCCGCTCTGCTCCCCCCCGCTCGGCGTGAGCAGCAGAACCCTGGAGTACACCTTGTTGCAGGGGGAGCTGGACGCCCTGTGGTCTCCGCTCCACAGTGTGTCCTCTCTGCACCAGCTGGGCAGGTCAATGAGCAGGTCAGTGGTAGGCCTTGTAAGCCACGTCTCTGGGGGGTGGTGCAAAGCGCTCACGTCTGATTGGATGGTTTACAATCGATGACTTTGCGCTGCCCCCTCAGATGTCAGAATCATGCCCTGCTGCCAACAACTGCCAGCCTCCCTCAAGCTTGTAAATACCATCTGCCCCGTGCTTTAAGGTGAAGAGTAGCTGAGTATGACTCTAGTATGGGGGGGGGGGGGACATCTGAGGGGACCATGGCATGGCTGACTGCCATGTAACTATCACTGTGTGCCAACAAAGAACATGTGAAAACGTGACTTTCGAGCTGCTGTTTGACTGAACCTCGACCTGTTCTTTGTCTGTGGCACCATGATGACACAGGGAGCTGCGTACATGCCTGACTTCACTGGCTTTGCATGCTCAGATGCTGCAGTGACTGATGCCAAAATGAGATGAAATTGGAACAGAGTCGAGATGCGGATTCATGATGACTCATGAATGAAAGTGGAAATGAAAGGGATAACTTTAATAACTTCCTTATCCTCCTTTTATCTCTCTTTCAATTCCTGGATTTGCTG
>JBBMOC010000117.1:454047-483260 GCA_037975185.1 Centropyge bicolor
CTCTCTGCCTCCCTGTCATCGTATATTAACATCAACAGTTTTCTCATCATTTCCCTGAATGCGGCTCATTATATTTCAGATCCGTAACACATCTCCTTCATCTTGTTTCTCTCTCCTCTCACTCCTCTCTCCAGCTGTCTTCCATCTCTCCGAGAGCTCTCCAACAACCGCAGCCTGGACAACCTGGACTGCATTGGGGGCTCGGGCTCGTCTTTGCCACGCTGGGATGATGATGACTTCAGCCAGGCCTGCAGCACCTTGGGACGACGCAGCTGCTTGGGGCAGGTCAGTGTCTGCTGCTTCAGAGAGATGAGGATTTCTGAAAATGTGCTGAATAATGAACTCCTCTTCCTCTCTGTCTGTTTGTGTCTCTTTTTCTCCCATTAGCTCAGCAGGTATTTTTTTAATGAGTAAAGAATACATTTGTAGTCGAAACTTACACCACGCTCGCAGCAAACTTTCTGCTTCCAAATCAGCAGCGAGTGTCAGAGGCCTCTTCGTCTGCCTTGAGCTACCAGCACTCATTTCCGTCGTATCATTTGCATTTTCATAGATGCAGCTTGAATGACTTTCAGTGAACAAAGAATCCCCATGTTGCAAAAATGTATCGCATAATAATGCTACGAACCTTAAAGCCAAATGAATGGCATTGGTAGTTTTAAGTCTAATTCATGTGCTTACATAAGAGCTATTAGCCTCCCGCTGACAAGGTCACACAGATGATGAACAAGTGTACGAAGCTGCTCTGATCTTTTTCAATGAATTAGTCAAATGAGGCCGTGCAGGCTGTTTGAACAGAGTCTGCATCCAGTCTCAGCTCACTGTAACTAATGTGTCCAGCATATGAATTGATTGCTTTCATTAGCTCACACAGCAGCACCCCAAACAAATTCAATATGCATTATAATTTAGAGTTGCTGAAGTCAAGTTTGGAACTTTCTCCAAAACAAAATTAATTAAAATCACAACAAGTGAAATTCGTACCTAAAGTTTAACGTGACTCCAGCATGTGTGTAAATTCAGTCACCAGGGTCTCGGCTTCATTTCCCCCTGTGTTGCTTCTCCTGCACTCACCCATCCACAAACCAGCAAAATAACTTTGCTACAAGCACATTTTTGACTTCTGCTCAGGCTGCTTCTGTCAATGAACAGAAAATGAAACCCGTCATGTGCCTGGCTGCTTCTCAGTCTTCAGAAGAAGGAGCTGACTTTTTATGAGCCTGCAACTGCTGCATAAAACAAAATAAAAACTTTTCAAAGTGATGTCTCACACTTTGATATTTCTTGTATTTTCTGGAAGTTGACAGGTCGTGCATGGCAGGCCGTGCAGGAAATGTCAAAACTTGAAAATGTGTTTTACAGATGAAATGGCTGATCATGAAGTGAAGCAGGAGGAGAGTCACTGGTTTCACTGGGGTTGAAGAGCTCTCTGCACTGCTGAGCTCTGACTGTACTTAACTGTCACACAGTTCAACTTTTGACCCTGTTGGTGCTGTTTTATTTCATCCTATCAAATGAGTCTCACATGTGGAGAGAAACAGTCAGTGTGATAGTTAGTGGTCACCTCCAGCACTGGGAGCACTGGGAGCACTGGAAGCACTGGGATTTCTGTTCTCCACTCACACTCCTTCACCAGTCTCCCCTTCCTTCATCCAGCTGCGGGACCTGGACCTGAGTCATCACTACGAGGACCGCAGCTCTGAGTCCACCTTCAGAGATTCCCGCTCCCACTCTCAGGACAACTCCGAGCCCCCAGACCTGCCCATGCCGACGTGCTTCCGGTCCCGCAGCCACAGCTACCTGCGAGCCATCCAGGCCGGCTGCTCCCAGGACGACGACACGGCGTCCATGGACTCGGGCTGCTCCCCCCCTCTGACGGACACCACTGTTCGCACCTACAGCACCAGCACCGGTGAGTCACTGTCTGAGAGACACATCATACATTTATTTTAAACTCATGAGCTGTATGAAGTGAGAGAATGGAAGAGCTCTGACCGAATGCTTTCTTTACAACATACACAATATATATAAGTTTATATCTGTTTAGTTCCTTATTACATTTTTGCAATGTTGTGACCCCGTTTCCAGATTCACACATGGGCCAAATTCTGCCTTGATTTGTATTTTCCATAACATCTTCTGAAAGCTCTTCATAGCCTTGGTCCTGGGTGAGACACTGGTCCCCCAACATGTGCAACATTTTAGCTTCAGTGCAGCCTCTTTGGTCCATGTTAGACGACCTGCCGACACAGTGGGACACATGCAAAGATCAGGTTGGCTCTGTCCTGATAGACACTGGCTTGGACAAAGACCCAAAGAGAAATTACATCCGATTTTTCCTTTAGCATTTGGGGACAAACAGACAGACCTACCCACACACAGGTAACAAACTGAAACCAAAACTACTGCAACTAAAACTCACTACCAAGACAAACTTGATCAGAAAGAGCTGTGATTGGTTCGTGATGCACACTGGACAGTTTACATCATTACCCTGAAGGTGAAGTCACTAAAGCAGAGGAACTGTGTCTGATGATGTGTTTGTGATGACAAACAATGGGAATATGAGCTTTGCACCAGCTGTTGACATGTGACGTCAGAGCCAGAGTGTGGATGTAGTCTGTTTGGGTTATTACTACCACAGAGCGTCCACATGGTGGCGCTCTTCACCACAGTCTACTATGAACTATAGAGTGCATGCTGCCTTCACTTTCTATCTGGACAGTGTGAATTTATCCGAGTTTCAATCAACATACTTACAGTTTTTTAAATTTGCATGTTTGTTTGTCTGTTTGATGGTATAAAGACAATTTGCACATAGAGCTGATGGGAGAAATAAGTCTATTTTTCTGCAGGAGATTTTTTTTTAATTGGTGATTTTATTATTAGCGTTGCATTGTGGTGCTTCAGGTCTGAAGTGTGCTTTGTGCATGAGTGCAGGACAGGCTGTGTTCAATAAGACGGGCACAGTTATTGAGGTTTCACTCCACGGAGATTTTATTCAACAAAACACAACAAGTATCTCTACGGCAGAATCCATCTTGTTTAGTATCAAAATGTGCAGGAACATCACATTGGGCTACAATCACAGACTGTATAAAACACTGTGGAGCTGTGGAGCTTGAGTGTCCGAGGCGCTCCTGAACGCACCAGCAGACACGCCTCCCTCGGTCTTGCAGACACAAACAAAAGAACCGGACCCGGTTTTTCCTCCACTCAGTCCTGACAGAGACAGAGTTCGGTTACAGCTGCTCTCAGTGTGTGTGTCTGCTCCTGACTGCAGGGTGAGTACTGATGGAAGCCGTGGACTGTTGTTGTTCTCTCTGCTCTGTGTGTTTATCTCTTACTTGTTCATGTTTGTATCTACTTTGGACCAGTTTATACGGTTTATGTGCTGGACTCTGGTTTGTCTATTCATCAACTCTTTGAGCACAAATGATCAGGACAGGAAATTACCCAAAGCTGTGGTTTTGCATCTGTGTGTGTGTGTGTGTGTGTGTGTGTGTGTGTGTGTGTGTGTGTGCGCGTGAGTGAGTGCGTGCACTTGCTACATATCGACCAGAACAAGTTTTTTTTTTTTTTTTTTTTTTTACAAGTGAGGACATTTCAACTATTTTAACTAGTCAAGTTGGTTTAACTAGTTAATACTTGGCTTTAGGATGAGGGTCCAGGTTCAGGTTCAGGTTCAGGTTCGGGATGAGGGTTAAGATTATAGCTGTGATGTTTAAGGTTAAGGTGAGGAGCTAGGGAGTGTATTATGTTAATGAAGGTCCTCACAGGTGTGGAAGTGTGTGTGTGTGTGTGTGTGTGTGTGTGTGTGTGTGTGTGTGTGTGTGTGTGTGTTGATAAGGAATGTACCATAGTCTTAACTTCATCAGGTCTTGTTGAACCATTGCTTTCAGTGGTGTTTATACAACATGAGCCTCAAGTCATCCAGTCTTATATTAATACCAGCAATAACAACTACAGCTACATGTACATGAATTGGCTTTTTTTTTTACATGTTCAATGTAAGAAAGATCTGTTAAATGAAGATGCAGACACATGTGGAGCATGAAGCCCAGCTGTAGCAGTGTTTGGGACATTCAGAGAATCAAACCATTTCATCTCTGACGTCCATATCTGATGCTCTGGTTCTCTGATGTGTTAGTTCTTCCTCCACACCTGCCTCCATCACTGAAATCTTTTATGATGTGTCACTCTCTCTTACAGTGGTGCTGTTTGATGCTCTCCTGCTGTATTAATTATTGAGTATTTTTGCTCTGGTGCTGACTCCAGAGGAGCACGTTCCCACTGTGTGCGCCCTCATGGCTGTGATGCTCCACCACAGGATGAACGAGCTGCTGTTCAACCTGCATGAGGAGGAGTTTTCTGTGTGAACGGTTCTTTACCTGCCTACAGTTAGAAATAACTCACCTGTCTTCAGAAAAGCTTCTCTCTGGTTGCTGAAATGGAGAACTGGCCTTCACAGGGGATTATCTGAGGACTGGCCCACTTTTGTCCCACATGACTTCCTGTGTATTGAACATGGATTAAATCCCATTTTAGGTCACATTTAATACAAAAGGGCCAGGCAGTGCTGTGGTTGTGTTGTTGTTGTTGAAAGTATTAATGTGATAATTCACTGGAATATCAGATTTGGTGACGTGGGAGTGGTGATAACTTCAGGCGAGGTTGTTCGTCTTGTGGCTGTTAATTGATGAAACAGTGCAGACGGGTCAGCAGGCAGGCAGCAGATACTGAACAGTTTAACAGAGCATCACAGTCCACCTTTTGTTTTTCTTTGTTCCTGCTTCTCGCCCAGCTACGACTGACCACAGAGCAGCTCCCGATCGGCTTAACATTTCTGTCATTGCTGGCCTTTTACACATGAGAGAAAAAGTGACCAAATCTGTCCTTCACAGTTTTTATTCCATCCTCCAATAACTGACATTGTTTGACCAACACTTCATTTATGCTCAGTTTAAAATTGACAAAGATCCAAGTCTGGTCACTGAGCTGTGGTTAATCTGATGCTTATCATGTAAACTGACTTTGGCAGAAAAATGAATCTGTGTTTGCCACCTTGCAACGCTCCTGTCGATATAGGAGAAATGTGAAAATGAATGTTAAAAAATGAAAGCTGCTCCCAGCTGATGTCATTGTGGGACCTGCGGCTGGTTCTTCATCCAGTTCGAGCAGTGAAACTCTGTTAACAGAGAGGAGAGCTCTGTGTGGGTTCCAGCACATTAAAGCCGACCAGAGCCTCCATCTTCATGCTTCTTCTTCAAGTCTGAGAGCGCTCAGCCAAGATATAATCAGTTGGTTCGCATCGCACTGCTGATGCATCATTTGAGACTGGAGAGGCTTTTATGAAGTGCTGACAACTGGTGAGAGGCCGAGTGGAAAGCAAGTCGCGAGGCGGTTGGAAACTGTTTGAGGCCGCCGTAGCTTCTCGCAGCTAATTGTTTTCCAGCCTCGAAAAAAAGCCATGTTGAAGCATGGCTGGTGGTGGACAACAGAACCACTGTCCAGATCCCAGTCCAGATCCCAGTCCAGATCCCAGTCCAAATCCCAGTCCAGATCCCAGTCCAGATCCCAGTCCAGATCCCAGTTCAGATCCCAGTCCAGATCCCACTCCACATCCCACTCCACATCCCACTCCAGATCCCAGTCCAAATCCCAGTCCAGATCCCAGTCCAGATCCCAGTCCAGATCCCACTCCACAACCCACTCCAGATCCCACTCCAGATCCCACTCCAGATCCCACTCCCACTCCAGATCCCACTCCAGATCCCAGTCCAGATCCCACTCCACATCCCACTCCAGATCCCACTCCAACATTCTGGCACAAAGAGTCGGGCTGTGTTGAATTCTCGTCTGTAGAGCGAGAGACGAGTTTCTCTGAGCAGCTCCTGTAAACAAACCCAGCTCAGTTAAGAGCTAGTGTTTATTGGCTTCATGTCCATTTTTATGGAGCTTTTCTGTGATGATGTTTGGATTGAGAGAAGACTTTGTCAGCATTAGGACTCCACTCGAGGATGTGTCTTGTGCTTGCACAGCTGTGTGTGTTTGTGAGTTCTGTAAAATAAGCACATACAGGAAACTGAATGAGAGCATGAGCCACTCACCGTCCATCTGTCATCTGCATCTTCTGGCTTCAACAGACATTTGTCCAGAATCAGCTGGGTTCTGCTCTCTGCACCATAATGTATTTGCTACACTCGGTTTCACAGCCACCATTTATTAGTTTTGGCTGTGACTCTATCAGCAGCATCTGAGATGAGACGGGACATTAAGAACAGTCGATAATGTGGTTAAACTCCAAACTAGTTTCAAACCTGTCTGATCACTTCAGCGGTTGAATCATTGCATCCCCATAATGAACACCTGCACTGAGACCTACCTGTTAATATATGAGCCAATATTCCCTAACGTTGACACATACATTTAAATCTGGTGATTTATGAACAAGTAGCCAGCGCTGTAAGACGACTGTGAGACTGAGGCACAGCAGCTTGGAGCTAAACGCTGCTGTCAGCATGTTAACATGCTCTCAGTGACTGAAATCAAGACTGTTTGAGCTGCAGACACAAGGAGGTTCAGCAAGTATGATGTTTTCCCTGTTCCCACTTTAGGTTCTTGTGTTAGCATGCTCACGTTTCCCTATGCTCATGAACACAAACACAGACTGACAGAGACTGATGGGATGTCATTTATTGTTAGTGAAATCCTGAAGCATTGGACAGGTTGAAATTTGGACTTGATGATGGAGGTTTATGCAGATTCAGGGGATCACTTATGTTGTTAGGGAAAAATCCTGAAACAGCTAATTAATATCTGGACCAAATTTCATGGCAATCCATCAGTAGTTCTAGAGACGAGTCTTGACTGAAGTGAACTGATGAACAGGTATGTCCACCTTGACAGATCCCACTCACATGGTTAAAAACAGTTCTCTCTGGTGGAAAAACACTATTTCCACATCTACTGTATTTATTGGTGTTGAGCCAACGTTGGCTGATAATATTAGCCCGGCCCGTTTATTGTGTCCAGCTCCACTGGTTTATGGTCTAATCTCAGAGGCAGCTGTCAGTTCTGATTTCAGAGCTGTGTTTTTGTGAGTAAAGCAGATTCTGTGGTATTAAGACTCGATGTGACAGAAGTTCAGGGCAGGTGTCCAAACACAGACACAGAGGCCCATCTGACCCCCCCTCGTACCCAGTGAGTGACAGGGATCCTGCAGACTGGGAGCAGGACTGGAGCCGGTGCTCGGCATCTATCCCTGTCAGGAGAGCCAGGATGGACGGTGAACAGCTGACTCAGCAGGTTTTCCTAAAACAAGGTTGATGGATAATCTGTGGAGCTGCTTTCTTAAAATAAACGTATTAGGCTGGATTTCTGTCTTGTGAGATCCCCGGAGCTGCTGACTGTCACTGAGACGCTGAGGTTGACACATCTGCTGCACAGGTCGTGGATGTCAGCTCTCTAACTGTCAGACTGAGTCGGTGATTCCCATGTTTAAAGTGCCGAGCTGCAGGTGTGTCCCAGCAATCAAAGCGTCTCATTAAGCTGTCCTCATTCATTTGGACCGCTGTTTGTATTGTCAGCTAATTATTTACAGTGAAGGCTGGATATCCGACTGGGTGTGTGTGTCCGGTTTCCTCTCTGTGACATTAATGTGTCGGATATAAAGGCGCAGCCGCGGCTTGGACACGGGCCAGTTTGGGTGTGTTTGGGTGTCACCTCTGTTGGTGCTGGTGTTTTGGCTTCGTTGGTATGTGCTCATGGCTCTGTCCTGGGGAACAGTGGGATGTGGCGTGCAGGAGTTCAGGTGTGTTTGAAGGTATTATTTATAAATGAGGATGAGAAGATGAGACGATTGGACAGTGATCAACAGCAGATTGGCTCCACATTAAACGACCCAGTGCCAACACAGCAGAGTGCTCTGACTCCATCCACTGTCATTCTGCCTTATGTTGGTTTGTTTGTTTGATATAAGCAGAATTATCAATTGAACTCTGCTGAGCTCGCTCAGGCTTCAGCTAAACACAACTGCTGTGGACTGGATGATCTGTCCATTGAATATCAGCCAATAGCAGGCTTCAAATGCAGTCGCATGCTTTTGTAAATAATAGGAGCTCAAACCCACAAAGTCTCTTTTGAAGAGGTGAGAGGAGGACCAGGAGGAACGGAGCAATACTTCCATCTGATAAAATCCTCTGCAGTACTGACTGACGGCAGTTTGACGACTCAGCAGTTCAAGAGTTTAATCTGACTCAGAGATATGTGAGGTGCACGGCGGAGATAAAACTAAGACGTGGATTACAATGAACAACAAGCCTTTTGTTTCAGCTTTTTCTCAGCGGCTCACGTGTTTGCTTGCTTTCAGATTCCCCGATGACTTGTCGAGATTAGGCCACAACATTCGTCAAAACAAGAGGAGGAACAAACAACATTCGCTGCACAGTGTCATCAGATGCTGCCGCCTCGTTTCCTCTTATCTCAAATTCAAGCCTTGTGGATGTCACAGCAGGAAATTGTGACTATTTATTACAATCTCTGTATTTATGAGAGTTTTGTTCATACGCAGTTACCTCAGATCTGCTGATTATAGATCGTGTGTGTGCAGGCTTTTACCCTCTGATAGGCTCACAGAAAGATGTGGGAAAGGCTCAGTATCCAGAGTCAATAAAACAACCAACAGACCACACCACACCCTGAGGCACACCACATGTAATCTCAGTGGAGAATCATTTTATTAAATTATTATCCATCATCACATGGTTCCTGATTATTGTGTATCATCAGACAGTGTCTGTACAAATTAATGGTTTTGTTTAATAAAAGTTCTTGAAATTGAAAAAAATACTGTTAACATACTTTGCTATTTTATACTTTTATTTATACAAAATCCATCTCTCTGTATTGACTCTTGAATGGGTTCCATCATTTTTCCACTATTTTTTCCCTGTGTGGGATCCAGTGAAGCATCTGTGTAAGGGATCATAGTCACAGAGGTCTCATCGCTCCGTCACCTCTGTTGACTAAAGCCACACAAACTGTGAGCTTTGGGCTCTGGAAATATTCAGACTTTGTGAGCACAGATTTCCTATTGGACATATAATCATATTGTGTTTATGATGAAGTGGTTTTGAGAAGTCTTATTTGGCGTGAGGTTTGTTCAGGCAGCTTGAAGAACGTGTTGGCAATATAATATAAGAAGAAATGTGAAATTACGTTCTGTGACTAGATTTCAGTGTTGAGGTACAGTTACATTCATGACTGAGTGAAAGTCTGTTATTGGGAATCATGAGAGAGTTTAGACACAGTGTCCCTGTAAACATGATAAGTCTCTGTCTTGCACACAGTGTGGGGGGGGGGGGGACTGTGCCCCCGCCTGAAGAGACACTGGCTGGGATGACTCTGAGCAGCATGCATGGGAATAAATTCCAGCTGAACAGATTTGTGTGTGTTTCTGTCTTCCCCCTGACAGTGTGAATAACTCGCTGCTGCACGCTGCTGCTTCGTCTCATCACTGTCCTCTTTTCATGCAGTCACACTGTCGCTTGTGAATTTCTTTTTCTGTTGCGTGTGAAAATGCATGTGTTGCATAAGGGTGTGTGGTAAGAGTCGATTGCAGGATTGTCACAGTCAGAGAGTGAGAGTTGGCAGCCCTGCTCCTTCTCTTGTTCTTGAGGCCATGTTTGGCATACCAGCATTGATAAAAGAAATTGATAAGCTTGAAGATGGTTCCCATGGACGGGACTATTTGGAGCTGGTTCTTGGTTTCCATCCTGACATCTCTTTGAATTTCCCTATAGGCACAAAGAGCCTTTGTGTCTGTAAATAAAATATGTGTATGAGGATTCTGTCTGTTACATTTGATTTGCATTGTTAAGCATGTCGATGAATGAATGAATGTGTGATTCATGTCCCAGCTGCACACGGTTGTAATTTGGCACCACCACCTTTAACTTGTAGCTTATTAACTTGATCTGCTCTGATGCACTGTTTACGTCACTGTGTGCATTCCTGCTCACAGACAGGCCATTTATCTCTGCTGTCACTGACACAGTTCACACTGTGAGGGAAAGTACCGGTGGACGTGTTTGATAGATCAGATCAGTGAATGAATGAATGCAGTGGGACATCATAGAGTCAGACAGGCAGAGTGATGATGTTTGAGTCTTTCTGTGCAATAAAATCTGCTCTTTATGTTGAGTGCTGGACTCACGCTGTGTGGATTTCATTTAAGCCCACATAATAGTTCCCAGTGTAAGAAGCTCAGCTCAGATTTTTAACCCTGTATATATGCTACCATGTGGCCATGAAACTAAGCAGTGTGAAACAGTCCAATATGAACAAGGCTGCAGTTCTTAGTGTCCACTGGGGTTGTAACATTTTCGCTATGTAAAGTTCATGTCGTACAGTATAAAGCTCATCTTACTGGTTTCTCTCACTCCTCTGTCTCTGTGGTTAATGTATCTCTCTATTCTCTCCTCTATAGCCAGAGGCCATATTTGGTCTGGCATTAGGGAGCAGAGCAGTCAAATATCCTCCCTCAGCTTCTCAGCCATATTCAGTCCTGAGTCAGATGCTCAACAAATGGCCTCACAGATCTCATCACCTGCCTCGTGATCGAAGCCTTAAACTTTCATTTAGTCGCCTGTGTGGCACACTGTGTTTGTCTGATTTGATTTTCTGATTTTCTGGATGCTTCCCAGCCTATTTATGTTCTACATTCTGCTCAGGACATGCAGAAAAAAACATGTTAGTCAGTTCTCGTTCTCTAGTCCACATGATGAGGCTGGAAAGATTTGCTAAAGCATCTTTACCTCTGTCATTTTCTCACTCTCTGTCATGCCCTCCTGTCTTCTCTCCTTCAGTCTCTACATGCATCACCACCTGTAAGAAGACCGCCCCTCCACCAGTGCCGCCCCGCACAACCTCCAAGCCCTACATCTCTGTGACAGTACAGAGCAGCACAGAGTCGGCCCAGGACAACTACCTGGACCAGCAGGACCGGAGGTCAGAGGTCAACAGCCAGTCGAGCCACGCTCACAGCAACTCCTCCGACAGCCTCGACAGCACCCGCGCCAACAGCCTGGCCCGGGGCATTCCACGCCCTCCGCACATCATCCCCACTCCCATCGCCACCCCGAGAGAGCCCATCGCCCCCACCACCTCCAATGCTTCCACCGAGACAAGTGACTCAGTCATCCAGCATGAACCCCTCAAATCAGGATTAACTAAAGGGAATCTAGTGGCAGAGGAGCCTCTAGTGGCGCCAGTCCCCAGGAGGAAACTCTCCTCTATCGGCATACAGGTAGGCGATGGGACTGGAACACCACACAGGGCTGCTCCAGTTGAGTCAGTGCTGTTACCACAGATTAACACAGTCGAGATGGAGCCCAGTCACAGTGAACTGCAGCTTCTTCCCTCTGTTGAGCTTCAATCCAGGAAGTTTTTTTTTACCTTTATTAGCAATAGCAGACAGGAAATGGGGGAGAGAGAAGGGTATGACATGCAACAAAGGTCGCCGGCTGAAATCAAAGCGGTGACGTCGTGAAGGCCACGCCGTCGTGTGGAATACGCTGTAACCGTTCGACTACCCAGGCGCTCCGATCATTTTGAACAGTAATCCTCTGTGGTGCATGGCTCTGTCTGAGTGTGTCCCCTCAAGCCCAAAAATGTGCTCGCAAGCTGAAGGTGTCATTAGGCTGAACATGGCTCTGTCATTAGAGCTGGCTGGGTTCTGCTGTGTTCTGCAGTGGAGAAGCTCTCTCTTCATGGCCTGCTGAGTTAAAGCCACTCTTCTCCATTTTCCAGAGCCTGCACATTAACACAACTCAGCCTCTGTGTTTTCACGGAAAATTAAAAACCCCTCAGTGAAGTCATTGATCACGAGTCTGTGAAATGATTCAAGATTTCTTCTTCAGAATGAACGTTCCTGATGTTGACTCGGTCACTGATTGTGTTTTTTCCATTCTCACTAAGGTTGACTGTATTCAGGAAGTCCCACGAGAGGAGACGCCGCCACTGGCCAAGTTTCAGTCGATCGGAGTACAGGTGGAGGACGGGTGGCAGTAAGTCCTCTTCCTGTCCTTGTAACAACGTGAGGAATTTATATTATAGCCACACACACTGCTCTGACTGTCCTTTCCCTCCTACAGGACATGTGTACATGTGAAAGTCATGTGATTTTGTTTCGTCTTGTCTCCGCTCTCTGTGCATTTGAGACCTGTTTCCAGGTTATCGCAGTGTCGTTTGCATTCTGTGCCCGTGGTGTTTTGAATACCAGGAAGTTGTGGGACGCCCAATGCCTTCCTCCTATATTTTCTTCCTTTGGTATTTTGTATGTAGCAGCTGCTCCAAATCCTGGCTGATATGTTATCAACACAGCAGCTGAACAACAGCTCTGTTTATTTCTGCATGTCCTTCCTATGTTTTCATTCATGTTGTACACATTTGTGCTTTGTGACGGTCCCTCAGCTGTGTTTGTTCTGGTTCACTGATGACCAAAATATGGCTTTTTCCAGTCGTATGCTGTTCTTATCCTCCTGTGATATTAAGATCCCTCAATCAAGCACTCATAATATTTTATTATCAGACTGAATCGTCTCCTGTGTGTTAAGAAGAAATTTGATTTTTTAGCCCATTTTCAGACTGTTCCTCCGTTGACCTTATGAAAACAAGCAGCTACACTGGCAGCAGTAAGAGATCCATCGATGCCAGTCTGAGTGCTCTATTATAACGTCCATAAAGCCCAGTCTCTGATCGACCCTGTTCATGTCTGTATTGACTCCGTTTTGAAACTAAGCGTTGCATGTTTGTTCCAGTAATGGAGATGTCATTCCTGAATAATTTAGTGTTTTCTTCGTCCACCCCTGTGCACATAACAGTGGACAAAGAAAAGTAATTTGGCCAAACTGAGAGTTCTTCTTCTCCAAACAGGCCCATCTGTAACAGCGAGTCTCGCCCTGTTTGTTTCAGGCTCAGTCGTTCCAGTAGCATGGCCTCGAAACAAGAAACAGACTCAGACACACAGGACATCACGTTCATCTCCCACACCAATAATGTCAAACACTCCGAGAAGAAAGTCATGGTCAACAGTGCCAGCCAATCCATGAGCTCCCCTCCTGGACAGGACTCTTTAGACAACGGAGACACCCCCGGTGACGTCTCCTCACCTCCGCCCCCCAGGCAGATCCTCAACCGCTCCACCACACGCAGTAGCTCCTCCTCCTTCTCAGAGAGTCTGGACCCGGCGCTGGACCCCTCTTCCCTGCCGCCCCCGGACCCCTGGCTGGAGAGCGGCAATGGGAGTAACAGCAGCGTTCCCCAGAGCGGAGGGGGGGGGACGCTGTGCCGGAGAGACGGCCACTGGTTCCTGAAGCTGCTGCAGGCCGAGACGGGACGCATGGAGGGCTGGTGCCAGCAGATGGAGCAGGAGACCAAAGACAACCAGCTGTCAGAGGAGGGTAAGGCTGCCAGGGTCCGCCCCACAACCCCAACAGCACTGTTCATGAAACTGGCTCCACATCTCCAGACAAGTGAACAAGGCTCACCAGGTTCATCTGGCAGCTGTCACACTGCGCTCACCATTCAGTCCTCTGTGTCCCCCCACCAAAGTACTCACCAAGGATATAGAAATATAAAGAGTTTTATTAGTTTCTAGAGATACAAATGTGGTCATGGTGTGATCCAGTGACATTTTAAAGGTTCACGCTTGGGTCAACATCATGAATGTCCATCTTCTAAATAAGTTATCTGGCCCAGAAATGGCAGAACAAAGCCAAATGTGCAGGCCCTCTGAATGAACCCTGCATCTTAAGCCTCTTCCAGAGGTCTGTCGCTGTCTGCGGCCGGACCCTGCCACAGAGCTCAGTTATCGGGTTCTGCCTCAGGACCCACAATCACTCTGTCAGACACACGCAGCATGGAGGGGATGAGGCGGTAATACCTGGGGTTACCACACACAAGCAGGCCTGTAATCCCCAGAATTACACAAATCTACTCTGGAACTGATTAAACCTCCAGATTAGATTAGTGCTTCAACATCAGCAGTGAGCGCACACACAGATACACACAGCACATACACACAGATACACACAGCACATACACACAGCACATACACACAGATACACACAGCACATACACACAGATACACACAGATACACACAGAACATACACACACACAGATACACACACACACAGATACACACAGCACATACACACACAGCACATACACACAGCACACACAAACACACACACACACACACACACACAGATACACACAGCACATACACACACACACAGATACACACAGATACACACAGCACACACACATACACGCACAAACAAATAAATGGTAGAAAGGCTTTGGATGCTCCGTTCGCATCAACAGCACTGGATCAATGTATGAGAAAGACTCTGTGGGTTGTTGAGTCCATATGTTTGTGTGTGTGTGTGTGTGTGTGTGTGTGTGTGTGTGTGTGTGTGTGTGTGTGTGTGTAGCCTTTTACAGTCAAGCAGTCAGCATTAAATCTGATGCAAGCTGTGGCTCAGAGCTGGTCTCACCACACCATGATCACATGGCCATAACTTTACAAGCCAGCGATCAGAGAGGAGTCCCAGTTTTGTCAGGGCAGATGTTTGTCCTAGTTTTTAGGCAGAAACAGACTGGCACAGTGAGCACTGGCCGACAGAAGGCGGGGTATCTATACAAGCTTATAGATGCCTTTTGAAGAGGATGACATTGTACAATACACTCGAATCCTCCTCCCCACCCTGTGGGCCTGGTGGGGCCATGCATCATGAGGCACACGTACATGTTTAGACACCTGCAGGCAGAGTTCTGTATGGAAGCTGGAGAACTTTACCTGTGCCTGATATAGACAGGTGAGTGAGTACAGTACATTCTCTGACCACAGCAGAAAGGGCTTGAATAACAGAGTGTTTCTGAGATAAACATGTGTTGATCCTTCTTCTCTCCTCAGTGCTGGGGAAGGTTCGCAGTGCAGTAGGAAGTGCCCAGCTCCTAATATCCCAGAAGTTCCAGCAGTTCCGGGGACTATGTGAACAGAACTTGGTGTGTATAAAGCCTTTTTATGTGATGCTTCCCGTATGCAGGCCCGCGCTGGCATGAAAATCAGACTCACCTTCAGGTCCCCAAACCCACATTTTTAAAGACCGAACCAAATCCAGCCTTATATTATGGTTCTTCTGTCTCCTGCGAGATATGCTCGCCTCGATGCACATGACAGCTCCCATACAAAGGAAACGGACTGATCTGGGAACAGCCATGACACACAGCACATTAGGCCTGCACAGAATAATGCACGGTGGCACACAGGCACCAAACACAAGCAGCTTATAATAAGCCAATAAGCCATTCCTCTCGGATGACGTGTTTTACTGGAAATGGTGTACAAATTATAGCAACTTCCGTCACATGACACTATAACACCATAGCATCTGAAATTAGTGAACCATCTGTTTCTCCTGTTGGTTGGTGTGAAGCTCATCCTCACAAGTATTGGCCAGAACAGACGAGAATCCTCATCTAATACAGGTAAAACATTTAACCTGACACACCTGTACTCCCAACATGTACAGGTATAATAGCATCATACAGTCTCATGGTGTTAGGAAGCCTCGTTCATGGAAAGAAAGAGACACTTCTAAACACATTATATTTGAAGGAACCTGAGCCCAAAGCTGTGCTCAACAGAAAGACCGGGTCCAGACATGAAGCCTGATGCTTTGTCAGGGACCATCTGGCTCGAGTCAGGGAGCGAGAAACTCAGCACATCACGAGAGAATTCAGGAAATATAATCACACAGCCACATCGCCTGTTCACTGAAAGAATGAATGCTGTCATTATTACTGTGCTACCGACACACGAGGAGTTTCACCACGATGAATAGATTTAGCTCTGTTAAGCCAAACAATTAATATATCACTGTACGATATATTGTCTCCAGAAGTTTCCTAAAAAGAAAAAAACAACCTCCCACCAGTAACCAGCTCCGGATCAGATGAGAATCCAGTGAGACTCGGGGAGTTTATTCCTCCAGAGCTCACTGACACACAGTCTGTCCCATGATGCACTGTGCTGAATATTTCCAGGGGCCAATATGTGAATGATGTGAATTTTCATGCCATTTGCTTTTTTTTTTTTTTTTTTTTTTTTTGCATTGACTTTATGCGTAAAAATTCCCTCCATGTTTGATGTGAGCACACCTGAAGCCTCCTTGTCTACATCAGCTTGTGAGCTCCTTCACTGCTTCCTGATGACTAAACATCTCGTGTTAATCTTCTTCATGATGCATATTGAGCAGCTCTCCAGATAAGTACATTGACTCAGATAGGAACATAGTGAGAAGCCGTAAGTGCTCTGCTGTTTCCTGAACTTCACAGGCCCATTAGCATGATAACAACATAGCCAGATTTGTTTTGCCCAGAATGTGTGGACATGTCTGCCGTGAACGCAGCTGCTTAAGAATGAGGAATTGAGTGGAAGCTGCTCAAACAGAAGCCGCTCTGCCTGCAGCAGTACGAGCAGCGGCTGTGTCGAAGCAGTCAAAGAAGTCTGAGCGGATTTGCTTTACATCTGTTTGACAATCTGTGCAGGCTTTACACAGGCGGTAAACACAGAGGCAGCTGTTTGGAAACAAGTGAGGGGATAAGTCTGTTGTTACTTGTAACCTGAATGTGATGCATTTGTTGACAGTGTCACATTTAATGTTGCTTAAGTTGACTCGACACACAGCTTCTTTTTTTGATTATGATGAAGTTTTTTTAGTGTTTTTATGTTACTTAAAGGGATAAAAGTTCAGCTTGATGCTTATGTTTTTGTCTGAGCTTCAGCTGGACAAAGAATTGAGCTGTAACATGGCTCCCTCTAGTGGTGGAATGTGGAAAGACCAGCACAGTCGTGTAGAGGTGTAGCACAGTGATCAGCTGCTGTAACAAGCCTGTCAATTCCTTTTACTGGGGGCCCCGATGGTTTTGGGGGTGTGAAGCACTGGCCATGTTTCCTGGTTTGAACCTGGTCCAGGGAATTTTGTTGCATGTCGTACCTTATCTCTCTCCACTCGTTTCCTTGATTTCTCTGCTGTCAGATACCAAAATAGCCCTAAAAGTTTCAGTAACGCTGCACAAGAATCTCCGTCCCTCTGATCCCAGCCAAAGCTGTCGGCGTCGGCTGCTAAAGATGTACCAGCCTAATGGATATAAAGATAAATAAGACAAAAACTGGGTGCTGGGGACTCACTAAAACTGACCCAAAGATACCCCACCCCCTGCCCTGATCGTTATGGACACATCTAGGTTGACATATTTTTAGAAATATAAACTAGTTTTTACACGTAAAATCTTCTCAAATAAAGCCAAGTAGAATTTTAAATACTTTATATTTAGTTTTGTATCATCTGCCTGTTCCACGTCTGCAGCTGAAGACAGATGGATGCACTGACAGTAGACTGAGCTGTGTTTTGATTTGTTACATGTCTGCACAACATGACTGACCGTGTCCTCTCTCCTCATCGTGCTCTGGTTCTTCGTTCACCCCCCTTCTCCCTCTCCTGCTCAGAATGTGAATGCCAACCCGCGGCCCACAGCCCAGGACCTGGCTGGTTTCTGGGACCTGCTGCAGCTCTCCATCGAGGACATCAGCCTCAAGTTCGACGAGCTCTACCACCTCAAGTCCAATGACTGGCAGTCCGTGCCGTCTGCGGCTGCCCAGTCGCCCCCTGAGCGGAAGGTACTTCCCACCCCTGCTGCCCAGTGCCCTGGCTGGGGTAGGAAAGCCGCCGAAACCGGCCTCTCTCCTCCCACCACCACCACCATTTCTCCCACTCTTTTTTACCTCCCCTCTCGACTTCCCCCGTCCCTGCGTGGGATGGACTCTAACAGGGTCTCCCTGTCCAGTACAAAGGGGCCAGAGAGATCCCTTTAGGCATGCATGGAGAGCTTCATCTCAAAGAGGGCTGTCGTGGTGTGTTGTTAAATGTCGAGCCCTCCTTTGAGCATGCATGTGTCACCTACTGATGTGTGTGTTGCAGTGGAGCATGGCTCAGATGCACGGGCTCATGTGACCGAACGCAGTCTTGCTTTCGCTCCTTCTCTGTTTAAATATCTTTGCACGTGTTTGTGTGTCTCGGCCAGTGTTTCTGGCTCTCTCTCTGCTCTGTGTCAGTCTGTGTATGTTTGTGTGTGTGAGTGTTTACGGATCTTTTTCTGCTGTAGCTGAAGTGACTTTGCTTTATGTTGCTTTGCAATGCAAATGCATTGACTGTGTGTCTTGTGGTCCTTTTTATTGTGCTTTCAGTTTGATCCAAAGTGCCCATCAATTCATGTTACCATCTCATGTCTCTGAAAATTGTCATATAAATGACTGTTTTTCCTCAATGTTTGCCTATTTTTACCAGTTGTCTCTCTGTCTGCGTTTTTCTGTTTATCACCTAAAACCACTAAATGTTATTTCAAGCTTTAACAAAAAAAAGCACTTACATAATGTCTTTGTCAAAGTCCTGTCTGCTGAACCTGCCTAAACAAACAAAGCCTCTTGAAAACAGTTTCCACATTACATCGTCTCACTGTCTCGTATCTGTCCCTCTCTCTCCTCCGTCCGTCACGTTTCATCACTCCCAACGCTGCAGGACGAGGAGAAGGCAACCCCTCCAGCCTCAAAGAAGGCCGGTAAGGGTCGACCGTCGCTGGGCCGCGAGAAGAGCGCAGACTCCTCCTCCACCTCTTCCTCGGCCTCGGCAGAGAAGCAGAGACAAGAGGCTCGCAAGCGTCTCCTGGCTGCTAAAAAGGCCGCCTCGTTTCGTCAGAACTCCGCCACAGAGAGCGCGGACAGCATCGAAATCTACGTCCCCGAGGCCCAGACTCGCCTCTGAGAGAGACAGAGAGAGGACAGGATACAGGGTCGGCTCAAAGGAAGGATGAGTGTCGCTGAGATACCTGGAAGAAGGAGAGGAAAACTATTGCAATGCAAATGAGCAACTCTGAGTAAACACAGATGGAGGTGGGGGGAGGAGAGGTCAGATTCCTTGGGATTGGGGTGGGGGGTGGATTTGGGCACTCTTACAGTTATAGGCTGGTCCTGGTGGCGTCCAACACTTATTTAACAAAAGCGAACATGAAAAACTTTCGTGGACTCGACAGACTATGAAGCAGGAGACTCCTCGTTGGAGGCTGCCATTGAAAACCTCAGCTGATGAACTTCTTCATTTCTCCTTCCTACTCTTGATATCTTGAATTGTTAATGAAGGTATTGTTATTACGACGATTATCTCCTAAAGAATCTCTATGAAGACTGTTTTAAACGTTCCTCTATCTTGGCTATAAGATCTATTAAGTGGACAGAAGGCGAACCTGAAAGCTCTTCTGTCTCCCATCGTCCTCCTCTCTTCCCAGGTCATTGGCCATCTTGTAGCTTTGCACAACACCACCTTGTGGCCATCACACACACACACACACACACACACACGCACGCACTGCACACACTCCATCCACCGCACTCACACACACTGCAAACTCACACCTATGTATGTCTTCCTTCTATTTATTTGTTTACTTTCTTCATCCTTTTGTTTTGTATAAAAATCCATTTAGATCTGATTATTATGAATATTTTTGGTATGAGGAAACTGAAGGTCAGATTTGAAGGGATATTTATATAGTTCCTAGCAATTAACTCTTTTGTGTGTGTGTGTGTGTGTGTGTGTGTGTGCACATCCTTTGAAAATGTTCCTGTGTCAAAGGTTTTTAACTCTGGCGAGAATCAGTAAAGTTTAGTTTCTTAACGGGTTTTGAATGGAAAGCATATCCCGACATTAATGATGACCGAGCATGAGGATGTCTGTTTTAATCAGAATGTCAGTGGCCACAGTATTTCTGCATATTATTTTCTTTGTAGGAAAGACCTCTTCAACTCCTTTTCAGTCTGTTTTGCTTCTCTCTGTCCCTTTAACTTTGTTTTTCATGTTTGTGCTGTAACTGCAGATACGTGACTATTTCAATCAGGAGTTCTGTTCCGTCCGTCTGTTTAAAGCTTCTTTAAGTGCTTTTATTAACCACACTTAGCATCAACTCGTCCATCTCAAATGAACCTAGGGCTTTTATTGAAGCAATGCGGCAGGCTGAGTAGACAGGATAATACTGTGTTATTGTCTGTGGGGACACACATTAGGACATGTGTCTTGCTGTTATTTTTTTATACTTTGTTTCCAAAAAGCATCTTTGATTTATTTAGCCTCCCATCACTCAACAGAAACCTTCTGAATCTTCTTTGTTCCCATTATTGTTTCCCCTCATTGAACATCATCCAAAGTACCTGCACTTTTTTATTCAAAGGAATTTAATTAAAGCATTGCATAATTTAGTCATTGTGTTTTCATCATTTATTAAACTGCTGCTTGCCTTTTTTTTTTCATGGAAGACTGCATAAGCCAAAGATGAATTCACTGTTTCAAATTCATCTCATGTATTTACAGCAAATGTCAGCAGCAGGACAGTAACTGTGCTTACTGTGAAAACAGATGGAGTGGAGAGGAGCCACATATTGCAGGTTTAACATGTTAATATACTTGACTAGAACTGCCCATCACTTCAACAGCGCTCTGTGATTGCTCTCCCTCCTCTTATCAGCCTGGAAACATGCATCTTGAACAGTTTGATTTCTGACCTCTAGGGGGCAACAGTGGTTAATTTCCAATCCCAGATACAGTGCATTGTTGTAGACTGTATAGACACAATGGAAAGGCATTCACATTATTCAGCCCTGCCCTGTTTTGCATGAAGAAGACACATTGTGTGCATTACACATATTTACAGGCTCGACCTGTCTCATTTGAAGCCAGTTACCAACACACAAAGAAGTCTGAAACAAGGCCTCTTGGTTTATGAGTCATACATGTAGACACACTTTTAGAAGCACACATCCAGCTGTGACATCAGTCCTGACATGCCTTACATCAGTCTTCCACTCACATGTGGTTCCTTCCAAATGGTAAGCAAACAAAACCTTACTGCCTACCTACTCTAACTTCCTCATTAGTTAAGTTCAGCTAAAGCAGATTCCCTCCACTGCTTCAGATGACTCTCTCTCACCCACTGTGACCCAAAAATGCAGCGGGGGGCTTTGAATTGGAAAACCACCATTCTTTATCAAGGCAAGAGCTTTCTCCTGATGGCCGCCCTTTGTTTGCCTGCTGAGGATGACCCTCACAAGGAAAATGGCTCAGGGGTGTCAATAGCCTGCTCCCTGGCTGCTGTCAATAACCCCCACCCCTGTTGACCGGGCTGGATAGCATTGTTAGCACCTGAAGGCCTTTTGTGTGACTCAAACTCAGTCGTTAGCCTGATTTGATTTCTGACTGCCAGAGAAAAAAGTTTGTGTGTCTGACAAGTTGTTCACCTGAGACAAGCAATGTCGTGTCAATATAGGCCTTTCCCAGTTTTCCCACAAATTTCAGTCAGATTATTTGACAGCTTTTTGATGATCTGTATTTGAAGGTGTTGAATAGTTAGTCTTAAAAGATTCTTGTAAACAGAAAAATTTTTATCTCTGTCCCAGATGCAATCACTGCCAGTATTCTACATTTAGAACTATTTCATATCATTTCCATTTGTTTCACATTTGCCGCATTTTCAGGCCCGAACCCCGCTGTCACCCTTTCTCACACAAAACCGTAGGTGTGTGCCTGACTTGAAAACACATCAAACACAATGTGGCGTCTCAAACACACCGAGGGAAGGAGGGCGGGAACGCAGTGAAAGATGCTCTATCATCTAACCATCACAAACTGAAAGGCGATGCTTTTCCAGACCACTAAAAAACTTGGATGTGTAAAATACCAAGAGCTGTCAGTGAAGTACTTAAAGAGAGCTCATCTCATGCATTTAAACCAGGTTTCCCTCCAATACACACAGGAGCACTGGGACATACCACGGTCTATTTCCTGGGTTGGGTTATCCATGATCCAAACAGCTGCCCTGTGGGGGGGTTTGTTGTTGTAAAGCCAGTGATTGGGGGGTGATAATGGTCCCCATGTAGATTTGATGGACTTGGCTTTTTAAAGTCAAAACTGTCACATTTGCTTAAGCAGCGGTCTGTTTTGCTAAAGCTCTGTGTGGAGAGTTCAACTCGTTTTTCAACCCTTGTATTCGTCCTCCTTCAACCATTGTAATAGTGAAGTTGGTGGAATATTGTATCATCCATTAATGCATTAAATCCTAGTTTAAATGTTTAGCAAGACCATTTACAACCACGTGGCCACGATCAACATCTTCTGTGCATTTCATTTTCACATTTTTCTCTAAAAATGGGTTTGACTTCATGCCACATTTTATAAAGTTTAGTTACCCTTTAAGGTTGTTTTAGGTAATTGCCACTTTTTTTCTGCATTCCAGGACTGAGAAATAAATCTGTAGTGGCTACAAGAGACAGACAGACAAACAGAAACACTTTCCTCCCAGGAAGAGAGTATACCTCAGTGAATCCACTCCCATACAGTCGTCCAAAGTCCTGCTTGCAAAAAAGAAAAAACAAGCTCATTAGCATCTCTGCTTTGTTCCACTGAGTCGGGCATAAAACTGGGGAAAGGGGTGAGGGGCAGCGCCTCTGCTCTTACAGCAAGAGATGTGATATAGCAAAAAGTGTCTGTAAAAACTACTAGAAGAAATATTTTATGAAGCAAGCACATATTTTAAACAGCTAGGATCTGTTCAGTATAATACTCTATAGGCTGTGTGTATGTCAGGGTTTGTGGGGGGTTAGAATAAAAGAGTTCTGCTGTTTGAGGCCGAGTTGTGAGTGAGTGGGTGTGTTGTTCATAAAATGAGATTTACCTAGATTCTTGTCACTATACTCTGGTAACATTTAAAGTATATGTGCAATACTGAGTAAAAGGGTTCTTTGATATTAAGATGAAACTAATAATCTTGCATTTCTCCCCCCTGTGCTTCTTAAAGTCGTCTTCTGTAAATAAGAACAAAAACCAGACTGAAAATCTTCATCTTTTACAATGCTGTAGATCTATTTATACTATTTCAAAGTTGTTCAGATGTATAATGGAGAGACGTAACGTTCAATAAAATGCACACAATACTTTCTCAAAAAGTTCATCATGGCTGTATTTTGCTTACTGTCTTGTAGCTGTTTTACTATTTAAGGACAAGATGATGCTGTGATGTTTGTGGTTGTCAGTTTTCTTTCAAATGCCATTTTTTCTGCACTGTAAATCTGTTTATTGCTTTCAAAACCTGCTTGATTTGACTTGTATCTGTTACAATCATGAGCATATTTTTTCAGAAAAAACAACAACCAAAAAACACTTCAGGTCTAAATTTAAACAGTAAAATTTGCATGACTCTTGCAGGAACTTCATTTTCTAATCTAAACTCCAGTTAAATTTGACTGAACTTCAAATATCGTAACTTGAACGTTGTTACAAAAGACAGTATATTTGAACAGGTAACACTTCAGGTCTCAGTTTACACACACAGGTAGATTGCAGTTTTGCATGGCTCCATCTTGCAGTAACTTAATTTTTGAACCTATAAATCTGTTCCAATCATAGTCACATTGCTGCAGAAACAAAAATGTGACCAAAGGTATATTTGGACACATAACTTCAAAGGTTTCAATTCAATCATAGATAGACTGCAGTTCTTTCCCCATTGTGGGACTAATAAAGGATCATCTCCTCTTGTCTTATGTTGATTTGACGTCTATAGATTTGACTTGTACACTGCACATTGTTTTGCAGGGGAAATGTGACAGAAGCTGTTTGAACACATAACACTTCAGGTCTCAATTTAAGCAGTCTCAGACAGGCAGATAGCAGTTTTGCATGGCTCTATCTTCAGTAACTTATTTTTTCAAATCTTATCCAGGGCACTTGAGGAATCAAACCTGTGCATCAGCCGTTAGACCCTGGAGCCAAACAGAGTGTAGAATTAATGAAATGATAAAAACAATAATCAGAAACACTGTTGATCCACATGGTTGGTTTAACCATGTTATGAGCCGATCACCAGTCGACGCTTCTGATTTATGTAACAGGCACATTTTTTTTCAATGTTATGCAAAGCCTTCCCACGTTATGTATCTGTCTCCTGCACGCGGGAAACCAAACCGAGCACAGTGGTTTAAACAGATGAGCGCATTTAAACTGACTCGTGTCGACGCAGCCGTGTGGAGAAAAATCACGTCTGAATGACTGCGATAGATTTTGAATGAAATGGTTCTCCCGTCAGTCACAGTGACACCCAGCCTGTCTGATGCGCGGCCGAGCGCCGCCATTGGCTGACGAGGGCGATAACGCTCTGCGATTGGCCGCGAGCCGTGGATGAGGCGGGACCACCTCAGCTGCGACTGTCAAGATTGGCACCGAGCTGCTGCGTGCAGGTAAAAAGGAACGAGCGCCACAAAAAAAGCACGAGAAAAACATCCATCCTGCAGAAAGCGACGAGGGCGATGGAAACAGAGCGTCTGCCGAAACCTTGTGTCGAGGCAGGAGCCGTAAAAAGAGCTGTTTAAAGTGTGTGAACACCTTCATCTCGTCGGAACAAAGTGCCGCTGTGTCAACCATCGCTTGGCTTTTGTGCAGCACAGCAACTTGGACAGCTGCGTGTTTTCAACCATCAACAAAGAATGAAAGCGTTCAAACGAGGTGAGTCGTGTTTTTCTCCAGCTCCGAGCCCACGAAGTGTCCCGTGTGGGAGCCCGCCGGGTGTGTGTGGGGGCTTTTTGGCTGGTATGCGGGTGTTTTTGTTGGGGCTAAACGCAGCGTGTGTGTGTGAATGTGGAGGGACGGCTAGCGGCTAGTTGTGTGTGTGGAGGCGGGCATGGTGTCCATCTGGCCGGCTGACATGCGGCTCTCCTGCTGCCTCCTTTGTGCGCTCCACACGGCTAATTTACCCGCTAGCTCCTCGGTTTGACTCGTTTTAAAGTCACATTTTGTGTAATTCTTGTGTTTTTTTAAAGCATTTGTTCGTTTTGATGCTAGTTTGACGAAGCTGCTCAGAGGCTCGTGTGTTTGTTGATGGATTAACGGATTCAAAGATTCAAACCGTGACCTCGGTGTGTTGAAGTTTCATCTCAGTGTCGAGCCTCCAAACTTTCATCTGAGGACTCCGTTTTTAAAGATTGCACCAATTATTGAGACTTGATTTACTTTTGCACCACTGGTGTAGATTGACCCACTTGTTTGTAGGTGAAGGAGACATTTTGTAAACAATAAAGTTGTGTGTGTGTATCTCTACTGTACCAAACCACCATCTGTTTAAAATGAGTCTAGAGTCGATCCCACTGACTGAGTGGTGTTTTATGACATATCTGTCAGGAGAGTTGTGGGAGAATCTCATTTCTCTCCCAGAGCCTGTTATTAGAGGGAAAATAGAACCTGAGATGTCTGTCAGTCTAATGAATGGGAGGCTGATTTGTGGACTTCATTTGATTTGAACAATCCCAGTAATTGTTGAAATTTTACTCCGTTATCTGAAACATTTTAACACAGAGCTGTAGAAAATGTAGTGATTTTAATAGGAATAAAATTTTTGCAAATTTATGCAAAATCACGATTTAAAATAGGTGTTCACTGCAATGGACCAGCTTGTATGATTTAATTACATCAGACTCATATTAATGCTTCAGAGTGTTTTTTTACTTCCTTTGCAAAGAGACAATAGAGTTTCGTTCAAAATAGTGAATCTTTACCTGAATAACATGAAATGGTTCCACGACAAATCAAATTACGCTCAGCCCTTGTGTGACATCTAATTTCCGGTTCTTGGCTCATCTCATTTGCAGACATTTGAACTGACTTTGCATTTGCATGTTTTTGGTTCCCCCCTCACTTTTCTAACTTGGTTTAGGACTTGCCTCGTTGTAGAGGAATGCAGAATTCAAAAGATTTGTCAACTGCTGCAGCAGACTTTAGCTGAAGTTGCAGGAGGTGAAAACAGCCTCCTTTGCATGGTCAATAGGTTCCTGGGCCACTAGCTACTGTGATGTTGATATGCACACAATCTTCTTTGTGAAGACAGGCGCTGCCCCGGGGGTCAGGTTTCACCCAGCCCCAGAGAAAGACATTTACTGCATTCTGTGGCCCACCCCTGGGATCAGGCATGCTCCATTTTGAGGGGAGATTCTCTCCGGTGGCCAACCGTAGACTGACAAAAACCCCACAACAAAGTTCAAACCACAAGGCCAGAGTTTAAACATGCTCAGCCCACTGAAGCTTTCACAAACCTCACTTTAAAAATAGAAGGTAAAAGTTACTGAGGAGGTTTGTGCACTTGTTCTCTTGTAAGTGCTAAACCTTTTTTTGTGTTGTTTTGTGATCAATCTCTGCTCACATGGCTCCAAGTAGTGTGAAAATACCAACAACAGATATCCTCTCCTATCCTCAGACTTTATGTATGGCAGATTATGGACATATGGGGAAAACAAGCTCATAGAGAATAACTTGCTGTGAACTCCAGTGTTGCAGCAGAAACAGTGAACTGACCGCTCGCCTCCTCTTCCCCAGCTCTGGAAGACGAGCATCGCCCGGAGCAGGAGCACTCCTCGGCTGTGTCGGACAGCGACGATGGCTCGCCGCTCGACCTGTCGGGACGAGGGCTCTTCGGGAAGCGCCGTCGGCGTGGCAACCTGCCCAAGGAGGCAGTGCAGATTCTGCGGAGCTGGCTGTACGAGCACCGCTTCAACGCCTACCCATCAGAGCAGGAGAAGCTGAGTCTGTCGAGCCAGACCAACCTCTCTGTGCTGCAGGTGAGGAGCCCACTTTATTTACTTATCCTGGTTTATCTTCCAGAAGCTCTGTTTACTGGGTAGAGGATGTGACACTTGTGGCACTAGCTGTTTCTGCATTCTGGCAGGAAAAATTCATCGACTTCGTGACGAGCATTTTTATGTCCTCACTGCCTTTTCTTCATTTGTTTATGATGGATTAAATGTATGAGAGGTAGACGTTCAAGTGTTTTACTGAATTTTAATGTTTGTCTATTCCTTTTAGATAAATGTGTAATCAAAGCTGTGCTTTAAACTTTGGTTGCTTTGATCCTGAATATTTGTTTATTAGTGCTTAACTTGTGACAGCCTGAAACACATGAGAATAAATCATTACATTATTGTTATTTTTGCACATCAGACTAATTTTAGTTCTCTTTCTCACTGTACATTCTGATGGCGCTAAAGAGAGGTATTAAAACTACAGTCATATTCCATGTAAAGGCCATTTCTCCTGTGCTAATTTTACATTAAACCTATCAACACACCAGCTAAAGAAGTGAAAGCAAAACAGCAGTCAGATGGTATCTCCTCACTGCGCTGCTGAGAGTGACACTTTCCCAGCCGTCTCTTCTCACTTCAGGATTAGCAGTAGACATTTCCTCTTTCCCTCTCAGCTCACAGGCACGCACAAACACACAGTGTGCATTAGAGAAGCATTACAGATCAGCATGAGGCGGCAGCAGAGTTTCTTGTTATGTAGTCAGTTCACTGGAATGCCTTTGGCTGGCTCCTCTGTGGCTCAGCATATTTGAGCTCAGGCCTTCATTATTGCCAGCTGTCTGAGGGCTCTCATCTCCGTCTGCCTTCGCCTCTCTCTTCCTTGTGTGGGCGGCTGCACCACTAGAGGGGGTATGGATCACAGGCCTCAGAGTCTTTCTTAGATCTTGGATGTGATGTAGTGGCTGAGTTATGGATCCAGCTAATTGAGAGTGTCTGAAGCTGTCGGGTGAAAAATTCATCAGAATCTGCAAAGTGTGAAAATGTTTTCTTCTGTTTTTAAAATCAAAACATCCATGTAAGCAGTCACTATCAGTTGTGTTTATGTCTGACGTGCCCCCTCTTTTCCCAGATATGTAACTGGTTCATCAACGCACGCCGCCGCCTCCTCCCTGACCTGCTTCGCAAGGATGGCAAAGATCCCACCAAGTTCACCATCTCCCGCAAGGTTGGTGGTAAAAGTGAAGGGAACTCATCTAATGGAGGCGGAGCCAGCTCTCCGGAAAGCAGCTCATCCCGACAAGGCCCGTCTGTCATCCGCTCGGCCCCCACGCTGGACCTCAGTCTTCTTGGGAACACGGCGACTGCTATCCTGACAGGAGCAGGCTACCCTGGTAAGGAGGGCTCGGTGCAGGCGCTGATGAAGCTGGATACACAGAGTCTGCTGAGGGAAGCGGAGGAACAGGGCGCGTGTCTCACCAGCACGACGACGGCAGCGAGCCCCACCGGCGGCCTCTTCAACACACCCCCCCCGACTCCTCCCGAGCTGTTCCCCACCCAGGACTTCAGTGACCTGAGGCTCCTGGTGGATGCAGCTCTGCAGAGGGCCGCGGAGCAGGAGAACATGAAGAGACTTCAGGAGACTCAGAACAGACCTGAAGAGGCTCTAAAGACTGACCTGGTGGGGGCACAGTGTGGTGCTTACAGCAGTGACCTGGGTCCCACCCCTCCTCCAGAGGACAGCCAGCAAGTCATGGATGCTTCCAGGGTGCAGAGTCTGATGGAGAAGGCCATGGCTGTTCCAGTGTCGGCCATTACTTCTGTAAAGGCTCCGGTGCCTCTGTCTCTAGCGGCCCCTGTGTCAGAGCCAGCTCCGGTCTTGGTCTCAGGCCGGACGCTGTCTCCTCTTCCAATGAGTAAAGTTATCTGGAACCCTCTGGAGAAGGATGCTACCAGAGCTTCCAGCCCAAACCAGCCTCAGCTCCTCCCAGCCCATCTGCCAACCTTAGTGCCAGCGTCTGCCTCTGCTCTAGGACCAGCTGCTGCTCTAGCCATCACCCCAGCTTCACCGTCGGCTCCAGCCTCAACCTCAGTTCCAGCCGCGCTGCCCACTACATGTCATCCCAGTGCACCAGGTCCAGCTCCAAAGCCAGCCTCAGTGCCATCACCGGTCCTTGTCCCAGCCACGAGCTCCACCAATGTCACTGCTCCAAGCCAGGCTTCAGCTCACAGTGTAGCTCTGGTTCCAGCTGCTCCTTCTCCAGCCATCACTTCCTTCACACCCTCCAAAGGAGTCCCACTTTTCCTGCCGTTCCACAACCCCCCCCTGATCCCAGTCACAGTTCCATGCCCATCACCTGTTTCCCCCGCGGCGTCCTCTCCAGTTCACATCCCAGTCTTTGCCTCTGCACCAGCCCCAACATCCTCCTCCACAACAACAGTTGCACCTCTTCTGGGCCAGGCCTGCCACCTGTCTCCTCC
>JBBMOC010000117.1:483660-583655 GCA_037975185.1 Centropyge bicolor
CCTGGATATCCATTAACAGTAGTGTCATGTGGAAAGGTTTCTATGTGAATAACACTGTAGCAGAGTCTTCAATGCTTTCATCTTTACAAGTGTCATTGAACTGTGCTTCATTCAAACAGTTACAGGTTACGGTTCTGGATGTGCAAGGAAAAGACAGGAGGAAGTCTGATATTGGATACGGCTGCAACTAACGGTTATTATCAATCGTGCTGATTATTTTGATTAATTGTTAGCAATTTGTTGTTTACAGTTTCCCAGAGAAAGGGACATCTTCACATTGCTTCTTCTGTCCCACCACTCGTCCAAACTCACAATCATACATGACGAAGAAAAGCAGCCAATCCTTACATTTTAACAAGGTGGAACCAGCAAAGGTTTTTTTCTTGTAAAATGACTGAAACAGTTCATCATTTATCAAAAGAGTTGGTCATTAAGTTTCTTTTGATCGACGAATCGTTGCAGCTCTAATGTTAGTCGGAGTACTGCTGAGCACTGACCCCATCACCCCAGAGAATCCTGTCTGGTTCATGGCAGATATGGAAACTCCAGCTCTCCACTTGTGTTTCCATTTCTTCTGGTTTTGTTTCATTCCTCGCTGCCTGTTCTGCTCTGTGGAGGATCTGGGTCTTACTCTGTTACAGGTACTCACTAGACTGATGCATTTATACCTCAATTTACACAGGTCATGTCAGGCTTGGATCATACGTAGAATACTAAGTATTAAAGTAATATTTTTATTGTTCATACTCCATCATGCCACTGTGACAACACCTTATCGGTTATGATACTGGAAATGGCTGGCTTAAGATTAGACTTTTTTTTATAGCAAGGTTTATATGTGATTTTAGATGCAAAGTGGCTTCAATCAGATCAGACAATGTGATGATGCATGTAAATATTTTCAAGGTCATGTTTTTTTGTTTGTTTGTATTGGCATGAACTTTATTTCAAACTGTGTAGTTTCTTTACAGCCAAATGCATTCGAAAATGTTTTTCAGACTCATGTTGTGAATCATGACCGTTGGCAGTATGACTGGCTGCTGTGCCTTAAACCTACGACTGAGGGAGGATGTCCCTTTTTTTTATATAAAAACTTCTCAATAGTCTGTGCAATATATGCCTTAAACTTTAAATGTGTGTTTTGTATAAGCATTTCAAAGAAATAAAAGTTCAGTTTTTCATAAATCCCATGTCTTCTAAGTATGTTTTGATAGGTCCTTTTTTTTTCATAAAAGTCATTTTCTATGGCACAGCAGGGCCCTGGTGTTGTGCATGCTGGCTCAGACTCATTTCTTCATAATCAGGATTTATCCATATCTGAATGTGATGACAGTTGATGGGTTGTTGGCCACTGTCAATCAAATGTGATCAAACCACACACACAGTCCTGATGGAGGAAATAACAGAGTTTTTTTTGTTTTGTTTTTTTTCTAAAATTTAACTTAAGATAATATTTTATTTTTTTAAACATTTAATGTTACAGAGAAATGTTTTCAAGTGCTTTAAAGTTTGGAATTTCTTATACTTTTGTAATTATCAGATGATGTCATGGTGGAAGACAATAATTTCACATAGCCATGTCCCATATAAAATAGTGACTGTGACTGTAAAGAAATTTAATTGACTTACAGGACTGTTCTAATGTCATTGCATGTTTTAGCAAATTCATTACAAGTTGTGTTTACATACATTTTTCTATTTTTTTAATTGTTTTGTCTTCAGATTATCACTGCTCCTGTTTGTGCAGATTTAGTTGCATCACCACTGTGATATATGAGATCATGTTTTTAACACATTTCCACAGTAGTGCACTCATGCTCTTGTATGTAGAGCTCAAACAACAGTGTCGATAGGAAAATGGTGGCAGCTAAAACATCCAAAAATACTAATGATGATACTGAAGTTACAATTCAAAAACACACTTTTAGCGTTTCACGGCATGAATAAACTTTATTTGCCTGAGCAATTTCAAGACTTGACTTCCTTCAACAACACAGACATACCTGATCCTTCAACAAATACACACAACCCAGCCGGTCGGTTCAGACTAGGAACCATGTCATCAAGTGGAAGGACTCATCACTTTTGATAAAAACAATCAGGTTGATTTTTAAAAAATATATTTCCAACATACAGGGATACAGATTTTACAGATAAGGAGACTTGTTGCAGTGCTTGTGCAGGTGTGATGGCTAATTGGCAGGAGGAGGTAAACATTGCTGGGACTGTATGAAGCACTGAGTGTGGCAGTCCAAAGCCCCCCCCCACACACACACACGGTTCCCTACAACAGATCAGAACAACTGCAGCTGACGTTTAGCTATGAGGTGCAGATACGCCTCTCTTCATGGTAACCTTCAATGATGAAGCAGACAAATACTGTAGGTGGATCCTAAATGACTCCCCAGCTCCCACCCTTCATAAACAGACGCAGATCAAAACAAATGAAACACAATTGCCACTTATATAAAAGACTTTCTACATGCTTTTCCCTCAACTCTCTCAAACCCACACGGCCCTTAAAGGCAGGAACCAGGGACTGATTGGTGGTGCAGAGTGTGTGTGCGGGGGGGCCAGAGGCAGTTGATTTCCTCCTCTACTCGTCGTCCTTGTCTTTGGCGCCGTGCTTGAGGATGCGGGTGAACTCTGCGTAGTTGAAGTTGCCCTTCTTGTCAATGGGCGCCTCGCGGAACAGCTCGTCCACCTCCTCGTCTGTGAAGCGGTCGCCCATGGTGGTCAGCAGCTCTCTCAGGTGGTCCTCGTGGATCACACCTTGGACATGAGTAACATGTAAGTTAAACATAGATAGACAAGCATTTGTTGTTGAGTATTTTGTTCACGCTGACTCACCAGATCCCTCCTCGTCGAAACAGGCGAAGGCGTTGCGGATGACGTCCTCGGGGTCCGTTCCATTGAGCCTCTCTCCAAACATGGTGAGGAACATGGTGAAGTTGATGGGTCCTGGTGCCTCGGCCATCATCCCCTCCAGGTACTCATCAGAGGGGTTCTTACCTGAAGGACCAACCACACTGTTACACACATCTCTTGCACCTTCAAAGCAGTGTCAAGCTGTACACTTGTAGCCATTAAAAAACAAAAGGCAGTGAGCAGAACCCTCGTACCCAGAGAGGCCAGCATGTCGTGCAGATCCTCCTTGTCGATGAAACCATCTCTGTTCTGGTCGATCATGTTGAACGCCTCTTTGAACTCCTGGATCTGAGACTGGTCGAACATGGCGAAGACGTTGGAGGTGGCCCTCTGGGGGCGCTTCTTGGTGGTCTTTCCCTTGGCTCGCTTGCTCGACATGATGGCGGCTGGATGTGGGCCTGTGCACAGAGTCATGGATCAGATTGTGGGGACAGCATGGCTTGGGTTGGTTAACATGGCTCAACATGAACAGTTTCTGGGCCTGTTTGAAAAGAATTGTTTGATTTTTTTTTCCCTTTCTTTAACTGGAGCAACTGTTTAACTCTTTGATATTTTCCTTTGTTTACCCAAAGCAGGAGATATTCTCCCTCTTATTTCCTCCAGAGAGAGAATTGCACTCTCCCTTAATGTCGGCTGCAGTGATGGGTGTGAAAAGCTGCAGCCAACCTCAGATCCTTCCACACTTGGACCCGTCACTCACTTCAGGTCCACAGGGATTTGTCATGCAGGTGTGTGTGTTCTGTGATTGTGTTCCACCCAGCGGGCGGCAGCAGCTGAATATGGCTGATGAGTCACACATGAGGTGAGGTGACGTGAACACGCAGCACGAACTCCCACAGTGAGATCGTGTACTCAGGTGAACTACGTCAGCAGGAGGTTGAGGTGGGAAAAAGAGAGCGACTGCGTGTCCCCGTCACCACCACTGGGGGCCCCTGACCGAGGCCCTTGACCCCTGAATGCTCCCCGGGCGCTGCACCGCGGCAGCCCACTGCTACTAGTATGTGAAGTTAAGGTTAACTATGAATAGGATGGGTGAAATGCAGAGAAGGAATTTCCCAAAGGGGATCAATAAAGTGTAGATTATTATTATTAATATCAGACCTCAGTGTGACATTATGGCTCAAGTGCATCCTCACTTGTACTGTGCTTAGTCCTGTACTGGATACTGTGACAAGAGCTGATCCCAAAGGGTTCGTCATGTTCCAACAAGTCAAGTCCTTTCAAATGTTAGTATTCAAAGACCACGACAACTGAAAGTTCCTCTGATGAGTCCAGGCTTTGTTCAGGATGAGACAGAAGAAGCAGATGGAAGATAGATTTTGTTGTAAATGAGGAGATAAGAGAGTTGATGGTCAGTGGGCTCAGGTGAGATGTTCTCTGTGTAGACGTTCTCCTCAGGCAGAGTTGGTACATTTGGTTTGAAATTTAAATCTATTTTCTTAAGAGATTTTTCTGTTTACAAATGAAAAATGTAAATGTCGATCTTTGCTGCCCTATGTTAACCATACGTTGTCTGTGTGACATTGTCTGTCCTTATATCTAGTGTCTGTAATAGTCTTACAGTTGTCTGTGTGTCTGTTCACACAGCCTCACAGTGAAGCCAGTGAAGCCAGTGAAGGCAGAGTTGAGCAGCTTTTCCTATCTCAGATCATTTTCTGTTGGCTATATAGCATTTCCTTCCTCTGTTGATCTCTATACAAATGAATGCTACCATACCACGAAGGCTGAATTTGAACTTTTATTGTCAATGCAAATGAGTCTGACCAGCCCAGGTTCTTTCAGAGTTTATAATGTGAATATCTTGACTGTCCCCTGTCGCGTTTACATAAAGGTTTTATATCCTAAAATGGATCTGTATGTTTGGGCTTGGTGTAAACGTTCTAACCTGACTTTCAAACAGCCCTCTGAGGTCGTGAGGACCAGCCTAAATGTCCTCACTCTGTTGGTTAAGAAATTGTTCAGATCTTCACTGTGCAGCAAGTCCAAGTACACACACTGGTTTTGTCAGCAGTGGTTTTGCTCCTTCCTTTCTTTCACTGCACACACATGTTGGATCCGTCTTTCCTTTCATTTGACTACTGTTTGGCTTCATCTGCCCCCTCATGTGCCAGAAAAATGAAAGAAGTCTGGAAGGCGTGGGTAGTTGGCCCAAAGCCCTTCCATTCTCCATCTCACAGTCGCTGAGAACAAAACAGCGTCTAGCTCCTATTTAAGGTTACTGGAACAGAGGAATTCCTCAATCTGATGAGGGCTTCTCTTTCTACACGCTGGTGTCTTCTCACAATACAACACATTTCCAGACGCCTGTAGCAATTTATGCTGTAATTGTGTGACTGTAAGAGAATTTTGTTGTAGCTCTAATGAAATGGCTCCAATGCAAACAGGCACAATGTTATGTCCTGGAATGTACTTATCTCTACTGTGCATTGTTGTTGGGCTCCAGTGATACAGTAGGGCACTGTCTCCTGAGAGGAGCTGACTGGGCTTTAACTCTGTCTCTTTCAGTGATCAATAGGCCAGATTCTTTGACTGGTGTGGTTAATTCACAACTTACATTTTCAAGGTGCAAGAAAAAAAAAAGCTTTCCTGTCCAGCTGAGACTGGTAGAAAGAGCTACAGATCTCATGCATTCTGCACAGAGTGAATCAACAAATGATTCACAAAGAGGCAGAGAACAACTATTTCTGACTGCAGCAACGTAAGCATTTGGCTGACGTGCCTCAGCTCGGCTTGTACTGACTAATTGTATTTGTTCTCTGTCCACCACAGCTCCTCTGTGGACCCTTTTATCCAGTGGGATGACAAAGCTCCTCTGTTCCCTCGTCCAGCTAGTACACACACACACACACACACACACACACACACACACACACTTTGATATGACCAAACAGTCGGGCTGTCATCCCCTCAGTCTAACTCCAGGTCAGGTAGGTCACCACTGACCAAGTGAAGACTCACGGTCAGGAATTCCCAAAACAAACAGAGAGTGAAGTGGACGTTAAGCTCTCATCGCCTGTAAAAAGACGACATCAGAGGTGTGTCTGTCTGCCTGTTTAAGTGTGTGAAAGACCTAAATGGGTCAGCTGCATTCAGAAATCCCTCCGTCTAATGCGCCGTAGTGATGAGATGGAAGTAAACACACACCACATTTACACCTCAAACACAAACAGGTTAAAGGTGAGTATCTTCTGCACGTCTCACTTCGCCTCGATCAACAGATGAAAAAGCTCTATTGTAGCTGATGTGGTGACTTAAATCAAAGATCCACATCAGACGCTGTAACTCTATCCTGCTCCTCACTCTCTGCACTGACAGTTGAGCACAGTTGTACCACTGAACTCAAGAGAACTTACACTTACAGTCCTTTAAAAACACACTTTTTTTTACATTGTATATACTCTGTGGTAAAATAGCTTTGTTTCTCACCTTGGCTTCAGGTAGGATTATTTGGAAGTCCCTCAAACTCCTATTGTGTGGCTCCGACACAGCAGTGCGAAAGGGAAGCAGGCAGTCCCACTGGAAAGTTTGTTTAAAGAATCAGACTCCCGGTGGGTCCCTCCCCTTTCAGCCCCGGCCAATGGAGGGGCCGCCCTGTCCCGTACAAAGACATCTCAGGCCAGGCCATTTCTCCATACAAGGCAAAAGAATGCACAGGCTGCAGCCTGCTACTGCCACAGACGCTGCAGCTCGGGATGTTTGGGAAAGAGGCAGAAATGACAGGAACTACGATAAGGCTGCCTTATTTAGAGAAAAGGGCCTAAACATTTGGAGCAGTGTGGTGGAGTGTGGAGACATGGGGAGAGATGGTTGTGAGCAGATGCAGAGCAGGTTTGAAAGCCTGTGTTTCTGTTGTAAGACTTGGGCTTTCCTTAAATAGGCAGTTTGGTTGGCCGTCACCGGGGCCTTGAATGTGCAGGGAACACCTTGAATTATGTCATGGGGCTAACATCTGCTTCGTGGTTGCTCACTCATTTTCTCATCATGCTTTATTAAAGACGCACTTGAGGAAAGCCTACTTGATAATTTATTTGTGTAAATAAATGTGCTCTGATGTCTTTTAGCAGCTGTTGACTCCAGCAAAGCTGTTTTTCGTTTCAAGTGTGATAAGTTAAGGTATTAAATACCTACTGTCTGGACAACATGAATTAATGGCTAACATCCTCATCTCTTTAATTGTGCAGTGTAAAAGTATGCTGTAGTAGAAGTAGTGTGTGTCTTTTGTCTTGGATATCTTAACTAATGTTTCCAAATAACATTTTTTAAACATCGAAAAGTCAGTCTGTCTTTTTCATTTGTAAAATTAACATTGGCTCTTTTAAGTTTTGCTGTAATGATCACGATAAAGTGCCCAACCTTCTTCACATTGAACATTTAATTTACAAATTACAATTTACTACTATTTCTATTAGTGTCTTCCATCTGTTACTCCTTATACTGAGTGTACATTCTATTAAAAAAAAAAAAAAGATTTGTTTTATCACTAAAATAGCAAATCATCTGTTTTCTTTTGTTTAACAAATGCAGCACATTCACATTTTAGTCAAAATTCAGAGGAGTGACAGGAGAACATCGGGCTTTTGTTGAGATTAAATTGTAGAAAAATCGATAGAGAGCATGAATGGAAGCGTTCAGGTAAAGAAAGGGGGTGTTTCAGTTTGATGAGGCTCTGTGCAGGTGCATTGATGCCCTCTGCTGGGCCATGCTAGTTATCATTTATGAAATACTGAAAACTCTTCAATGAATGATGACGAGGACAAAAATAGTGTGGGAGGCTTGTGAAATATTTCAGTCTGGCTGGATACATATGAAGTGGTGAGGTACAAATATGGTGATTTAGAAAATATTTTTGAGATATGCTCACACAGACAGTATCTCACAGTTGTTAGTCTCAGAAATAACAAAATACCCTTTCTTTAGTTATCGCACACTATTTTGCTGACTTAATGAAAATAACTTATTGCAGACCCCAAGTACATATTTCAATTCCAGTAAATGCCAGGCTCAACCTCTGAATAAGTACAGTAGCAGTATTATGAACCCTCTTCATATAGACGTATGTGTCTACTTCAGTATCACATGGGGTTCTTAACCTTTTGGCCCATTTGTGATTGTTGGATTTTTGTTTGTAAAGGAGACTTTGAGTTAAACTTTACAGTTCAGTTTCCAATGATTTGTAACTGATTTGTTTTAGTTTAACTAAGGGACTCTGTTCACAGAGACAGTGCCAATCAAGAGCCAAAATCAATGATTGCCAATATTCTACGATATGTTCAGGAAATCCTTATTGATTCAATTAATTATAAAACATTATTATTTCCTGTTTATTCCTTGTTGTATATTACGATAACAACATAGAACTAAATTAATTTCAGCAAGACTGAAGGCTTTGTTTACAAAATAACGTTAGAGGCGGGTCATGTTTTCTTTTCCTGCCTCCTCATTGGCTATTCGAGTGGCTGACTCGTATTTCGCGCAGGCGCACCAGACTAGGAAGCATCCAGGATGGCAGTTGTTTTCTCAGTCTGAAGAATCAGCCGACAGGTAAAAGATGTTGCCATTACTCACTTAGCATCAACTCAGAAAGAATAAACTGTGTGTAACGTCTTTAGCAGTCGTGGAAGATGTTAACTATTCTGGGATAAAAGAGTTGTGTCAATTTGTAAGATTACTTTTAACTTGCTGGAACTTGCACATCGTTTTTTTAGGCGAGTCGTAAAAATTTCCAACGCTTTCAACGCTGGACTCGCTGTTAAACAAAGCTAATTCTTAATTTAGTTCTGAACAGTGAATATGTAGCTATATAGCTGTTTTATAACTAAGACGTGTCTCTACTTGCTAAGTTTGGTGAACATTAGTGAAGTCGTGTTTCTGTGTCCGAGTTGGAAGAGCCGAGAGTTTCAGTGGCTAACGCTGGATTGCGCCATACGGTGACACTGGTCGGAAAACCCTTCCGGAAGTTGTCTGACAGTTTGGTGAATATCCCATTATAGGCGTCAGACATAGAGCAACACATGGGCAATTTCTAGTGAGTAAAAGTGTCTTTAATGTGTGTTTGGTTTAAAAGAATAATCCCTCAGGACGCTGCTGTTCTGCGCCCCGAGGGACTGACTTTCTGTGTCCTGTCTGAATCAGTGATGGTGACACGTGTTATGTAATCATAAAAATCTGATGTAACAGATATTTGACAGATTATTTATGCAACACTAGTCCAGACAGGCTGACAGATTTGCTGAATCACATTGCATCAGAGTGAGGTGACCCCTGGTGTGTCTATGTCTCCTCTGAGGCAAAGGTCAGGTGAAGAAAGGAGGACGTTCTCAACACTTGTCTTGAAGAACTAGTCTCCCATTTAGAAAAGTGTGTAAATGACTGATCACATCTAGAGTGTCAAACAATGTTGGGATAGTTGATCAGCAACCATTTTTAGACTTGAGTTAATTGTAATGTCAAAGATTTGCTTATTCACCATTCGTTCTTTCAGTTTCACAGATGAAATGATAAATCTGTTCAACAAAAAAATGTCGTGCTTCTACAGATGTAAAGATTTCATCTTTGTACACCCTTCAACTGCCCTACATTTTGTCATCTCTCACTGCCATTGTCGACTGTGGGCTTTTGTCCTTCCCGCTTTCTAAATACAGCTGACCTGACAGTTTCAGTCAAGTGTGACTCTAAACCAATCACAGAACCCTGAATGGCTGCAGATGGAGGTATTTCACATCAGACAGTCATGAGTTACACATTCATATTTTACATTTGTGCTTTTGGATCAGACACATTAGAGGCCAGAGTGTTTTTATTGCACAATAAGCCTGATTAGCTGCATCTTCTCTTATAGCCCCTCTTTTTGCTCGACATGTCTTTCCCCAGCTGAGGCTTACCTCTCTGTTGTGTCCTCGTCCCCAGGCAGCACAGGCTGTGATATCCATCAAAAGTTGCAAATTATTTGCTTGAGTTCCTCCCAAGTCGGCTGGGCTTTTGAAGGATTTTCCAGTGCTGGTAGAGCATGACCGCTGGAGAGTCCCCCTCATCTGTGATGGCCCAGAGAGCTGTGGTCAAGCCCAGAAACTGTGTGGTCGCTCACTTTGTGTGTGTGCTTTTTTATGCCAAGCGTGTCTGAATAGCCTGTCCAAGCCTTTCAGAAACTGCTGGTCTGGCTGTCATGTGCAGTGCAAGTGGGGAAGTATGAATTCGTTGTGACAGGAGAGTGTGTGTGTGTGTGTGTGTGTGTGTGTGTGTGTGTGTGTGTGTGTGTGTGTGTATGCGTGTGTTTGTGAAATTGTGTGAGATAGAGGAAGCATCAGTGTGTGACTGAATATACTGGGACTCTCTCATAGAGTGCTATATTTTGCGTCCTAGCTCAGACCAGAGAGGACTGGAGCGCTGTCATCTCTGATGACCGCGGATCAAGTGGAAGGTCCTGTTTAGCTTAGCACTTATAATCGACTGCATGACCTTTTGTTGCTACGTCTTAGTTGTCAAAGCTAACAAAATGTAGCCTTATATCCTCAGACAGATATGGGGGGGTAAATAGTCCTAGTTTTAAGAGGCAGTGGAGCATCCTGGGAAATGGAGTTGTCAGGCTCCTGTGTTGTAAATGGAGGTAAAGTTTCTTGAGACTGTTCCTGAGATCCTGTGGTGGAGAAAGCCTTTATAGTGGTGTCGTATGGCAGAAGGGAGGTCAAGGGAGCGCAGCCTGGTTGGGAGGGAACATCTGCATCCATCAATGTGGGTAAGACTTGAGATTGGACTATGGACAGATGATTTTATAGATAGGTTTGATTCATTGTGAAGGTGTGTGAAGTCAGTCTTTATATTTTCATAACCTGCTCAGTTTACCTCGACTGTCAGACATTTTCCCTTAGTTCTATGAAAGTGGACCATGATAATCAAACTCATTGTCTAAATTGGGTTATTAATTGTGTTGTTTAGACTGCATTGGAGAGTCTGAGACTGAGTTGAATCTGACACATCCTGTCTCGCGATCCATTTGCTTACTAAGTTGTGTCGGCAAAAACAAAACATATAAGCTTCATATAGTTAGAATTTATTGATGAGCTATGTTATTGAATTACATTATGTTTTTTTATTGGCATTTTTTAAGCATAAAATTGAAAAAGGTTACAGTGAAAGTCACCTCCTCTGGCCTCTAGTTCATAGTTTCAGTTTGTTGCAGAATGAAAATATCCACTTTAGGTTTGTTTTAATTAAAAATTTAAAGAGTATTACAGGGGATAGTAATTACCATATTGCAGATAATATGGTATTTCTTTAAAGAAGCAGTGTTTAGATATGACTGGGCTCATAAAGCAGATTGACATAACATACTTGTCTCTAAATCCCACACAAGCTACTCTGACAGTCCTGCAGTGTTGATGCAGGTCCAAACTCGGTCAGATGTGATGTTTTCAGTTGCCTTTGGCAAAGTTTGACTTCTTAACTCATTAAAGCTACTTGTTGTTGGACGTGTTGTGGCCTGCTGAGGAGAAAAGGACATATAAAGGACATAACTGTACTGAACCTATTTTTCAACCTAACTAACTTAACTAATGAACAAACCTTTGAAATACTGCTCGCATTTGTGTTCGCTGTGGTCTCACACTCATCTTACGTGGCCTTACATGTGGACACGTCACCAAATAAGTCATATTTTGCACTATCTACGTTGGAGCTCCACCTTGTGAGCCATTTCACATAATCATCAAAGTTCCTGTTGTCTCATCGTGATAAACCTATAGATATGATATGTGTTTAGATCTCATCTTCCCTTGTAGCTTTTGACCTTTACCCCATTAGTCATGATCTGATTCCAAAGGTCAGTGTGGTTTAGTTAAAACACTAGAAATACCTTTCTTGCAGTCATTTAAGGGACATCCTTCAGTTTGGAGCTAACCTTAGTGGAAAGGTTTGAAGTTACTTGGTGTAAAACTAAAATCTTGTGGTATATGAATCTTTTCTTCAGTGTAATGTTGTGCATGCTTAATATGGTTTCCTAACTACCATCTGCTTTTTACTTTGGTTGGTAAATTGGATGACCAATATAATGAGAAGTTATAATTCTCTGTAATTATAATTCAGCTTTTATAGTTACTCTGAATAGATGGCATTGTTATTGAGTGCTGCTGCTGACATTGTGAAAAAAAGGATAAAGGATCAAACCACAGACAGAAAACAGTGAATGCAGACACTTCCTGTTCCTGTGTCATCTCACATCTCACCCACTTCTTGTTTTCTGTTTCCAGTCCCAAACCATGAATATTGTGGGCCAGTTGGCGGAGACAGTGTTTGTGACGGTGAAGGAGCTGTACCGTGGCCTTAACCCCGCCACTCTCACCGGAGGGATCGATGTCATTGTGGTGCGACAGCCCGATGGATCGTTCCAGTGTTCCCCCTTTCACGTGCGCTTTGGCAAGCTGGGTGTGCTGCGCTCCAAGGAGAAGATTGTCAGTGTCTTTAATTCTTTTAACTACACTTCCACTATAGTTGTCTCTCTGTCTGCTTTTGGTCAATGTTTGACACATCCTTGATTTCAGGTGGACATTGAGATCAATGGAGAATCAGTTGACCTGCACATGAAGCTGGGTGACAATGGAGAAGCTTTTTTTGTGGAGGAAAATGAAAACATGGAGGTAAGATGATCAACATTTGGTGGCCATTAGTTTGAGCTCTTAATATTGTCCATTCTCAGAATTAGTTGGTAACAGTTGGTGCCGTCTGTCAGCTTTAATTCCTCATTGCAAACTTTTCCCTGTCAGTCCCAGGTCCCAGCCCATCTGTGCACCTCCCCAATTCCCCTCGAGGGACCTGAGGAAATTGAGGAGACCGCTGAGGGATCCTTCATCACTGGGTCTGGCACCCGCAGGAAGAAGCGCCGTCGCAAACGCATTCGCTCTGACACTCACCTGAGAGAAGACGGCAGCTCCTCATCAGACGAGAGAGAGAGAGAGAAAGAGTGGGAGAGAGACAGTGACTGGGCCGGGCAGGAGAGTCCTGCTAAAGACGACGTGGTCACACCATTGCAAGTCAGGTCAGTGATTAAAACAGATAAAATACTGCATGGGTTTTATTTAGATGAGCTGGCTGTTGGAGACACTCTTAACTTCTGCAAACAAGACCGAGCTCCTTTTACAGTGTATTTGGAAACAGCTTGTACGAAGATGGTCTGTGAGATTTGTTTTATGTAGTGATTACTCTCATGTAACACAATTAATAGCACTCTTAAAATTGCTGACATGGTTACGTTTAGATAATGCTGGCACAGTAATTCAGCATTTTGGTCACTGTTAAATTTGCTGTGCAGGACAGCTGCTGCCAGAATAAATGAAGGAGCAGAGAGCAGCTGGAAACTGCACAGAGCTTCATACTGTGGTGTTGATGCTCAGTAGGATCGTCAATACGAACAAGCTTTGTGCCGGGAGTCATGTGGTTCATGCTTCACACCTGACACACATCAAAGTTCACACTGTGGTTAAAAAATATCTTCTCATGTGTGTTAAAGTAAATCAGTGTACTACTCACTGTCTGAGGACCCAAATGAGGAGCTGGGGGCCACACAGACCAGAGACATTCACCCGCACTCAGACGGAGAGCGCTCGCCATCGGAAAGGTGACAAGTGTTCATCCTCAGTAAATTCATCGATTTATTTGTATTGAACAACTTCAGTGAGTCAGCTGCCAGAGATAGAGTCATGCTCATCTATTCAGTGGCTCATATGTTTACATTAACTCATCTTTTTCTCTTTATCTTTCTCCTTCTCAGCAATGTGTTCTACAGCCGGCCATCCTCTCCTAAGAGTGACTCTGAGCTTGTGCTTAAACCCCAAGAGTCTTCTGGTCCTCAGATGGAGTGGAACTGGGGGGGGTTTCCCATGGTAAGACACTCACTCACTGACGCCAAACAAAGCTGTGTTTTTACTTCCTGCCCCTGCTGTAGATCTGACTGCTATGCTGACACACTGTCTCAAATTGGCCTCTCTGCCCCCCCCCTCACAGCTGTGTCAATCAGAGAGGACACCAGTGGAGTTGCAGCGCATCTCTCCTTCTGGCACTTCTCATTTCCGCACCATTGAGAGACAGGACTCCTTTGACATGGGCTACGAGCCTGTGATCACCTGTGGCAGAGTGGGCAGTGTGACAGTGGTCAGGCCACAGCCCAGGACCCGCTCACTGGACCTAGGTAGCTACACTATGCAAACCACCCCTTTATCCAAGGAGAAAGACTGCGTTACCCATTCCACCCCGAGTGACCTCTCCACTTCTTGTACATCATCAGTGAAGACTAACGTCAACTCAACACAACAGGCACTTGAATCCACATTAGGAGAGAAGGAGGACTCATCTTATTCAGCTAACCTAATTAATGGCACCGATTCTCTGGGAAGCAAAGAAAGCACAACTAGTGTTGATCATATTAGAACTGTGGCTGACACAGTTAGCATGGTCAGTGTGACCGAACCAAAGAATGCAGAAGTGCAACTTGCCAAAGACGGCGAAGACTGCACCGTCACAGCAACAAGTCCAAGTAGTACAGAGTTATCCAATCTGCAACAGCAGGGAGCCTCATCAGAGCAAAGTGAGCAGGGTTCAAATAGCAGCGCTGCTGTCAGTGAGGGCGACAGTGGGATCGATCCCTGCGCTGAGCGAGGGGAGGAGGACGGTGGACTGACTGAAGGCTCAGCTGGAAAAGCTGAAGGGAGAGACGCTGATAGCAGCTGGACTGCTGCAGAGGGGTTAGCAAACTCTTCTGAGACCGCCTCCAAAGTGGAGCAACAGGACAAGAAGAAAGGTGAAGGATTTTCCTAAGATCTCTCCTTTATGTTACTTTTCTGTTTCACTTTTGTGTTAAGATAAATCTGTCGTCCGTTTATGTCTTCACCAGCTTTGCTCATGTGTCTTTTTCATTGCAGGCAAACGTAATCACCATCTCGGACCAACAGACATTTACCTGGATGATCTGACCACGTTGGACCCTGAGGTAGCTGCACTCTACTTCCCCAAGAGGTAAAAAGACAGTGATGCCACTCGTTCCCACAGTGATGAATTTCCATCGAAATAAACTGATAACCCCTTCCACACTGGATGAAAAACCCACAATCACATACCATTATCTGGTATTATTCTGTATAAAGTATAATCTGACTACACTCTCAGTTCAACTCTGACTCGACAGTGGTCACATGTTTTTATCTGCTCCAGGTCACATGACACCCATGTAGACACACAAATTTTCACCCCTAATGTTTGGATGGAAGTTGAACTTTATATATTGTTACAGTCTGGGAACGATGTGCAACAGCAACAATGTTCTGTCAGTGTCGAAATTGGAAGAGACACTGAAATAAATGAACGAAAAAGTAACTGCTCGACCATTGTCACTGGTTTGTGACATCAAAAGTGACTCACCCGAAAAAAAGCCAAACGCCTATTTTTAACCGGTTTACCCACAGGTAGAAAACCTACATCTATACACTGGTTGTTGTGTGAAATGGTCTGTTGTCCCTGCAGTGAGACAGAGGGAGCGTCTCAGCAGGGGGCCGAGCAGGGCTCCTGCTCACGGAGCCAGTCGCCTCAGTCAGTGGGCAGCGGAGCCATGGACAGCGGCACAGAGTACTTGTCAGATTCCACCTCCTACAACATGGATGTCAGCATGTCCCTGTGTGGACAAGAGGGTGACACCAGCCAGATCACTAAAGGTGAGTGAGTGAGTCTGTGCTGCTGTTCTCTATCAACAACACAGTTTGTGCAAGTATATGAAAGAATGTTTCTCCCAGTGAAGTAAAACCACTTGTCATGTTTTGTTTTTTTTAATTGTTAATCCAGAGAAGTTTATGGAACACATTGTGACATACCAGGATTTTGCCAACAATCCAGGAATCATTGAGGATCCAAGCCTTGTGATCTGCATTAACTCCAAGTAAGATCTGGAACTGGATATTCATTTGTGTACTTACTCAATTTGCAATACAAAATGTGAGTTGTTTCACTGTGTATTTATTTATGAGGATGTTCTTAAACGGTCCGGTCAGTCCATCGTTGTTAACCAGCTTACTTTCACCTTTCACAGCTATTATAACTGGGCAGTGGCAGCTCCAATGGTCTTGTCAGTAACAGCTTTCCAGAAAAACCTGCCAAAGGTATTTTATTGTTTCTACACGAGGCCTCAGTAATGTTAATTCTTTAGGTGTTATTAATGCCCAGTTACAGACTTTAATCAAGCTTATCACTTTATTTTTATCATTTAGACGTTAACAGCACAAGATAGACAAGATCTTAGTTAGCTAGTGAATATGACAGGATTAAACATTACCTTCTGTTTGTGTGTGTGTGTCGTACAGAGTACGATAGAGCGGCTGGTAAAAGACAAGATGCCCAAAAAGTCTGGACGCTGGTGGTTCTCATGGAGGAGAAGAGACATGGACAACAGCCAGGTACATTATTAGGAATTCCAGTCCCTGGTTATTCGTTCAGTAAGGACGGTGTAACAGTGGGAACATAAAGGTTACATGTTTGCACCTGCACCAATTACATCCAATAATCCAAGCTTTTTTGTTTCTCGGGGCGTGGCCTTGCCAGCTAAGGTTGGTTTTTATGTTCCGGTGTAAGGCCTGAGAAGAATAAGGGTGGTGGAGGTTTGTTCGGTCTGGTCTGTTCGTAAAACCACCTTTGCCACATCACATGTACTCGTTAATGTAAACTCCTTGTTTTTCAGCAAAAGAACTCAAAGGACGAGCAAGATGAGCCACAGCCAAGTGTTTCCTCCACAGTGAAGTAAGTCACCGCACTGAGAAATGATGTAAGCTAAGATAATAAACCTTCTTAAACCTTGCATGCTGTGTTGTGATTGGTATTTGGTCCTGTTGATTCACAGCTGTTTGACTTTTAATAGTTGAGTGTTCTTAAGGACATTCAGACTTTTTGCTGGAAGCACTGAAAGAGTTCCAGCGATTAAGATATTCCAATAAATAGTGCAAATATTTGGGCAGAAGTACTGGCTTTTGATTGTAGCTCCCAGGCTAAAAAAAGAAAACAAATTAAAGCAGTCATTGAGTATAGTCCTCAGCAGTGACATCTACATCTAGAAATCACTCTTCTGTCACAGGCCTCATCTGCTTCCATTAGTTTCATCCAAGTGTCAAATTTAAGTTTTGGGGGAGCTTGTCTCACTACTGGATTTCTTCCATTTCTAAGGATACTCTGTTGACAAATACAACTGCAGAGGAACCAGTATGAAAGAAGACAACACAAGAGCTGGGGAAATTATTATGAAATACATATATCAATTGTGTATACATTATATTATAACAGTTCAAACTGTCTTCATGTAGTTTACATTTGTTCCACCAGAGTGCACCAAAGCTTCTCCTTACACTACATCACTCAACAATTCATCACGTCACAGAATTAAAGCTTTAGATATCTGACAGCCGAGCAGTGAAACAGATCATCTGTTTGAATCGTTTCTCACATCATATCTATTTATTGATAATAAATGTTAAATCACAACATGTTGATTGGATGCGTGTTGTTTCTCCAGAGCCACATTGGACGACATCGACAGCGATGAGGCAGCGGGCCTCGGCCGAAAAGCCACCATCGCTCCCAGCCTATCAACAGAGACCCTCAACACCACTCAGTGTATCAGCCTGATGTACCGCAAGTCACTCCGTCTGACCTCTGAGCAGATCGTAAGAGCTTCACACACGTGTGCATTCATACATTACTCTGCTATTTGATGGATGTGTAACATGATTTTAGTTACTTTATCTAATTTTGTCCGTTTCTATAACCAGGAGCACTTGAACCTGCGTGAAGGAGCCAACAAGGTGGTGTTCAGTGTGACCACACAATACCAGGGCACCTGTCGCTGCGAGGCTGCCATCTACCTGTGGAACTGGGACGACCGCGTCATCATATCGGACATCGATGGAACCATCACTAAGTAATAGCGCTGTGATGTATAGATATTTCAACATACAACTGGAGCAAAGACATTCATACAGAGTTCCTGATTGGTATCTGTCTGTTCTGCAGGTCTGATGCTCTGGGTCACATTCTTCCTCAGTTTGGAAAAGACTGGACACACAAAGGCATCGCCAAGCTCTACCACAAAATACACCAGTATGTGAAATTACCTTTTACAGAATATTCTCAGCAGTCAAAAGAACAACAACCATCAGTGTGAGGACAGTTTTCTGTTCTTTTGTCCTTCGCTGAACTTGCACACACATTAGGATTTCATTCTGATGCCACTCGGCTTGCAGGTGATTGTCTAATCTGCATTGCTGGATGTTGGTCCCCATCTTCACATGTCTTGTTTCTAAGAGTTCAGCTACATGTGTGTTGTTGAAAGTATTCAGGAGCTTAATGTTGTTGGTCCTTGTTGAGGAGGAGGAGGGTTCAGGATAAAGTGATCATCATGATGGGCTTCGGTCAGGAAGCGTGAGCCAGGAGACTTGGTTGAACAAAGTATAGACTGATTTATTTTTCATTCTTCAATTCATTATTCAACAAAGGAGGTAACAAAAATCAGACATGGACTGAGATCTGAAAGAAAGCAAATAAAGGATTAAACATCATCAAAGTCCATTCAACACTCTCTTAAATAAAGATAAGGATAAATAAAGATCTACGTTTCTATCAATGTAAATAATAAATGTGCAAACCAGCCCTTACCAGAAAAGGTGGAAGACTGACTGAAGGGCTGTGCAGGACTGAAACAGGGAGTGCACAGGTGAAGGAATTGAGAGGTAATCAGTGAGTGATGAGGACAGGAAGTGAGGTAGAAGGAAGTGAGGTAAAGGAAGTGAGGTGAGTGAAAAGTGTGGAGAGACATGAGAAATTAAAAGTCTTTGCTACAGTCTGCATTTTTCTTCTCCTCTTTCTTTGAACTAATATGTTTGCTCCTTTTCCTGAAGAAATGGCTACAAGTTCCTGTATTGTTCAGCGCGGGCCATAGGCATGGCTGCCATCACCAAGGACTACCTGCAGTGGGTCAATGACAGAGGCACTGTGCTCCCTAAAGGCCCAGTCCTGCTGGCTCCCAGCAGCCTCTTTTCAGCTCTACACAGGTGAGAAGTTCTGCAGCTGAACTGCTTCACAGATGTGTCCTACTGAGACAGATACCTATTCTGACCATGTCTGTCCTGATGTGTGCAGAGAGGTGATTGAGAAGAAGCCCGAGGTTTTTAAAATCGCCTGTCTCGGTGACATCAGGGACCTGTTCAACCCACAGAGGCGACCCTTCTATGCGGCCTTCGGCAACAGGACCAACGTAAGCAGCAGTCACATCCTTGTTTTTATATGTTTACTGAGTCTTAATGTAGTGTCCTGTAAATCAGTCCAGCTGGTAAAAAGAAGAAGAAATGTGGGGCTTTGCTTGCAGATGCAAAGTAAACACTGGCTTAATGATTGACTGTGGATTACTGTTGTACCATCTTTTTATTGTACAGAATTGCTGCAAAGGTTAAAGTGGCACTGAATCCTGTCTGTGTAACTCTGTTGTTTTGCTGCCCTTCATTTCTGCAGGATGCGTTTGCCTACAAGCAGGTGGGGGTGCCTGATACCAGGTTATTTACCGTCAACCCAAAAGGAGAACTCATCCAGGAGAGAACTAAAGGCAACAAGTCCTCGTACGTGCACTAAACCTTTTCCACCTTTTTTATGGATTGAAATGAAAATTCTGAAAAAAAGAAGCTGTGACAGTCCCTGTATCCCGATAAGTGCAACATCCAGGCAGCACCAGTTTTTGACTGGGATTGTTGATTTTTGCTAGAAATAAAAACACACGCCATCAGGATAATTAAAGATCATGCACATGCAACTTTATATTTCCCGTCCATGTGTATGTTTGTTGATGGAATTGTAAGCCTGTCTGTGTGTTTTGCAGGTACAGCCACCTCAGTGAGTTGGTGGAACACTTCTTCCCTGTGCTCTCAGTCAAGGGCAGCTCATCCTCTGCTTTGGTCTGTCCTGAGTACAGCAGCTTCTCGTTTTGGAAGGTGCCTCTGCCAGAACTGGACCTGGATGCACTACTGTAGACACACACACACACACACACACACACACACACACACACACACACATACACATTTTTAAGACATACAGCATAGAAGCACATATACTCTTATCTCAGTTCCCTCCTTTTCCAGAGCTTTTCCAAAGAACTTCCCAGCATGCCTGAATATTGCCTTTGATAGACCTGCCAACTGTAGTGCCTGTTTATGAGACATTATACAAACAAGAACATAACGAGGCAACTGTCCCATCTTGCAAAGAGAGAGAGCCAAATTAAGTCCTGAAACACATGGACTTCACATTTCAAACATAAGTGTATAAAACAGTATGCAGTTCTTCCTCTCAGTGTTCTTACACAGACTACACTGTTTTTATATGAAAATCCTACAATGAACATGACATAACTGGATGAAAATGCCTTAAAATATATTAAAGTTTTTTTGTTATTGTGTGTACGATTACCATAGTCATTCCAAAATATGAGTTTAAACAGTATATCAGCATGATAACTCTTAACACTGTCCCACATTTCAGCCCTGAACACAGCTAAGACACACAACTGCTATCGCCTGTTTTCTGTGACTGATCTGGAAATTTTCACTTCACTGCTTGAAGCTCAAAGCTCAAACACACACACACACAAAGCTACCAAACCAACCTGTTATCCTTTATTCCGTTAAGATTAGAAAGATTGTGTGTCTGTGTTGTTTCTTTGGATCTGATCGTTAAGGGGAGGGATTTTAGACCTGCGTGTCCCAATCAACCAAATATGTTGTGAGAATGTATTGAAAAAGCTTTGGATTATTTTGAAATATCTTTGACCCTGTTAAGTATAAGCTAACTGGGGCCCAGAGCAATGTTGAGCATTGGTTCTGTTGTTGAGATCATTTCTGTCGAGCGTGGAAGTGTTTTCTAATCTCGTTCCACTCATCTCAGCCAGAAGTATCTGTAGCTCTGGACAGGAAGCTAGATGTTAGTCTTAACGACTCCTGAGTCAAGCCTGCAGATGAACACAGAGAAGGAGTCGGTTTATAAGAGACAGTAGCATTATTCTTTGCAATAACAAGCTGATTTGAGCATATGAGCATTGTGAAAGAAAACTTCCTTTCAGGTACCACACTACCTAGTTTAGAAATGTTTGTACACTACATGAACGGAGAGCTGCATCAGACTGACAATGACTGTTATTCCTGTGACGTGAGCAGACCTTGGAGGTGGATTTATGGTAGCCTGGCACTGTGCCTTTGTACTATAAATACACTGTTATATTTATTATTTTACACATCTTTCATCGTGCATTGGAGCTGAGGATTTTGCTGTTACTTTTTAAAGCCTAATGTATAGAAAATGTGAATAAATTTAAAGTACAACACTGCCTGCTCTCTGTGTTTTTTGCATTTACATGTGTGTAATAAAAGAAAAAAAACTTAGCAAAAAAGTGTTTAAAAGTCTAATACAGCACTTGTGAGGCCATGACACTGACCATGTTAGACAGTGGGGAAAAGTTTGGCTTCCATCCATGGAGAGAGGCATGAAGGCGGAGGTGTTGGTGAAGGGTGGGGAGGGATCTGTTCGGCACTGTCTTTACCGTCACCTGATCAGGAAGAGTAGACACGAGACAGCACTGTTGAACAGGTAAGTCTCTTTACTTCTGTCCTAGATCAAGAATCTGTGTAGTTGTTTGTAAAGAGCTGTTGCTTCCACGTGATCAGCCAAAGCTTCTACACTATAATGTAGAGCTAATTATATTTTAAGGAAGTGAAGGCAAATTCAAACCTGTTGCCTGAAGCAGAATTAGACAAACAATGTGTTTGATTAATAAGACAGGAAGGAAGAAAAACTTTGAATTTGTCCTCATTATTCTCCTCCTGCTTCTCGCTGGAAATCGAAACTTAACTAGACTCCAGCTGACGACACACACACACATTTATGACCAACATAATTAGACACATTTTCCTCCTACTCTGCCTATTAACAATCATTTAACTGAAGACTTGACTCCAGCTTGTCTAAATACCGGCTCGTGATTAAAAAAAAAATCATTTTCTTCCAGTTCAAACACTGTCTGTGTTCCCTCTGCTGTGCTGAGTCATGCATCTTGTTATCGGTAACTTCCGCACTTGTTCATTCACCTGCCGGACAGGTGAACCGCGTGCGCACTGTTCAGGGACAGTGTCTAACAGTGTGGACGCTGTAATGTGCAGGTGCCTCGATCTGGATTAGGTTACATTCAGTTATAAAGATGGACATTGTTGGATTTTTACACACTGACATAAGAGCCCAGACCCATTTCATAACTTTCTGAAAAAGATGGGGAAAATACCACAGACCAAGTGGAGCACATACAGTCATATTTAAAATTGTTTTTTAAATCCGCTCCAAAAACCGACCAAATTCAAATATATATAAAGGAAGATGAAACGCAAGTACGCAAGAGGCAGAAATAGAAAATTAAAAATACCATGAAAAAAGTCATAAAAACTATATTTACAATATAACTGTAAAATGAAAATGCCATAGTTTTGTGCCTAAATGTGCCAAAGTTCACAGTGTCTAGTATAAAGAATATTTGCCTTGTCTTATATGTATAAGATAAAAGATGTGCATAGTCAGGTGTCAAAGGTGTTATGTTAATGTCGCACGTAGTGACTAAGGAGGGGGGTAGGAGTCAGTGTCAGTGGGGGCCCCAGGCTGTAGTTGGGATAAAGTCTGTATGTATAATAAACCATGCGTCTTTGTGAAGTCTTACCCTGACCTGTCTGTTTTCCAGTATCTGCCACCATGGCTACGAGTGAGACTGATTCAAGCCTTTTCAGAAAGGATCCTTCAGAAGCTCTGGCTTTGGAGCTGACGTGCCCCATCTGCCTGCAGCTCTTCTCTGAGCCGGTTTCTCTTCCCTGTGGTCACATCTACTGCCTCGCCTGCCTTCAGACCATGGGCAAAGGCCTGGATCTACACAGATGCCCTGAGTGCCAGGCAGAGTACCATGGAGCCAAAGCGCTTGTGAAAAACTTCAAAATGTGCAGCATCATAGACACCTACAAAGCCTCTTCTGGGAGAGTCCACTCTACTGCAAACAATGTTAGAGAACAATCCAACACAAAATATGAGCAGGACATGGCAGCAGCTGGAGGGAGCCAGGAGAGCTCAGGCTCTCACACACAGCAACCCTCTTCTGTGGATCAAGAACAAGTGAAGGATGAACCTAAAGTCAGACTGGCCTCTCAAGTCACAGAGCTGAACCTGAAGCTGGAGACGGCAGAGAGCGAGCTGAGGAGAGAGAAGGAGCGGGAGTCCGAGGTGATCACAGCTAATAATCATCTGAGAGAGAAGGCATCCAGCCTGTTGGAGCAGATCAGAGATCTGTCTCAGAGCTACAGTGCGCAGGTGATCCAGCTGATTGAAGAGGAGCTCAGTCCAGGTGAGGCTGAGCTGAGCAGTCGAGTCAGTCAAACCTCTGAGCTGACGAAGCAGCTGAGACGAGCTGTGCTCAGAGCGGAGTCGCTGCTGACCGAAGAGGATGAGGCTGAATTCAGTGACGTGCTTCAGACTCTACAGCCTCACATTGCAGAGTTAATGGCCAAGCCTGTGGGACAAGAGGAGGATCCTGATGAATCAACAGTCAACCGAACACGAGCCTGTTCCAAGCTGGAGAAGATCAACGCCGAGCTGAGGGAAAGACATGGAGAGATCCAGCGCTCCCTTCGAAACACCCTCAACCCTTCAGAGGTGACCTTTGACCCAGGCACAGCCCACCCCAACCTCGTCCTGTCAGAGGACCTGAAGACAGTGACCTTCAGTGCTGTGAAACAGGCCTACCCGTCGTCTCCTGAGAGGTTCACCAGCTTCTTCCAGATCCTCAGCACCCAGAGCTTCTGTGAAGGCGACCACCGCTGGGAGGTGGAACTGGAAGGCTCTCCGTGGATCATCGGCGTGTGCCACAGCGAGAGGCTGCCACGCAGCGGCTTGCCCTCGGCTCTGGAAAGCAGCCAGAGCTCCTGGTGTCTGATGTGGTTCAACAACATGCTGACGGCCTTCGAGCAGAGCCGCAGTGTGCAGCTGCAGAGGACTACAGTGTCACACAGGCTGGAGATCAGACTGAGCTTCAAGACCCACAAGCTGAGCTTCTACAACATCAGCCCCATCAGCGGGAAGACTCATGTGTACACATTTCAGGTTAACCTGACGGAACCGGTGCGCCTGGCCTACAGGATGATGTCAGGCCACCCAAAAGCACGTGCCACTGTTTATTCATGATCAGAACTACATTTCTTTACTATGTCATTTGTGAAAATGTGCTACATAGTAAGAAGAGCAAATTAATATATAAAAATAAAATTTGTATGATGAAAGAATCTAAATTATTTTTTATGCATGATGGAAGACTATTTCCTCATTCCTCAGGCAACTTGTTCCAAAATGCTCAGGAATTCAGATGCTGCTTCCTCATCACCCTTTGGATGTTATATATGAGAATATAAAATTGCTTCTTATGTACCTGAAACATGCTCGCACTAATTAAAATGATGTGTCAATAAATGTCAATATTTTGTCATTAGGATTTTTTTTTTTCACTTTAGGGTAAGGTACAGTATGATGCATAGAACCAGGGCTAAAACAAAGCAAGGCGTAAATATTGAAAAATAAAATGGGTTTTTATGATATTTTCCTTTTTCCATCTGACAAACTCCTAATATGATTCTTAGCATCACAAATCTCATAATATATTATCACATTCATATTATGACAATCCATTATTACACTCGCAATCTGTATGTTAATCACCTTTATTCAAACAAATCAAAAGAAAGCAGCATGGCCGCAACCTGCTTCTCCCCCGAGACTTTGGAAGCGCTGTCATCTCGCGAGACTTGTCGGGCTTGTTTGGTGAGTGTCAGCTGACCACACTGGGAACATTTGTTAACGAAACTATCGAGTACAGCCATGTCCCGTATCGGCGATCAATTTATGGATCGATTAGAGCATGTGAAGCATGTGCTGAAGCCATAATATTTCTTAAACATTTTACAGCAGTTACACACTTGAATCCAAGTCTACTGAATCGGTAAGATGATGTTTTTTTGCCAGTGGAAGCTACGTTCCGTTCCGTGTAATTGCACTTGCACTAACGTTAGTCGACTTATAAACAGCCATACATAATATTAATTACCAAGACATATGTGCCGTTTGCATTACCAGGATTAATGTATTTGCTTCTACGGGAAGCTCGGAGATTAAAGCATTAGTTGACAAATAAGCCATCTTTCGACCGTAGCTAGCAAACTGTAACTAGCAGCGGTTAGCTAGCGTCTGAAATCCCCTTTGAGGCTAACTGGAAGTGTTATGATAAACCATAAGAAGCAGGCGTAATGAGGTTACTTCATGATTAAATGTTATGTTATCATCGTTAACCAGCTCCAACAACAGCAACCTAGCCTTACAGACTGACACCTTGTCGTTTTATTTTGTTTTCTTCGGCTAAGTTATCTTGACAGTTCTGCAGCTGTTGAATGGGTGTAAGTCAAAGCTAACGAGGTTACAGTAGTTTCACCGTTTGACATTTCAACTTTGTCACTTCACCTGACTGATGAAGCAGCCGACCTCATTACATAACGTGTATCTTCAAGTGGAGAAATCTGTGACAGGTGCCTGAAGTCCTGAACTCTGAAGCAGCTGAAGTTGGAATTTGAACTAAACTTGAATTTCAAAAGAGGAAACTGCTCAAGTGACAAGTAAAATGTCTGTCTCAGCTGATGTGAGTCATTGATTTTAATTAATATCTAACATGATCAGATTTCTCCCCCCCCCCTCAGGGTCTGACACCATGCTAGCCACAGTGACTGCTGTGGTTAGGTTTGCTCAATACAATGGCAGTGTTTCACCTTCACTGCTGGAGAACACATCAGCTTTCCCAACCTGGCAACCTGACTCTGAAGCCAACATCACCAAGCCTCACAAATGTCTGCAAGTTCTTTACGAGGACATTGGAGACTCCAGGTATTTGGTAGCATAATGTTGAAGATGTTAGTTAGTAAAACACACTTTGCTTTTAAATCTGTCTGTGATGGTGCTAGAAATTCAACAGACTATTCAAAATATTGGTAGATGTGCAATCTTTACTGAAGATAAAGTTTTTTGGGTTCTACATTTTCCACTTTACCTTCATCTCTCTTCCCCAGGGTGCGGTTCTGGGATATTTTACTTCTTGTGCCTAATGTGGCCTTCTTTGTATTCCTGATGTGGAAGCTTCCCTCAGCCAGGGCGAAGATTCGACTCACCTCTAGCCCCATCTTTGTCACCTTTTACTTGCTGGTAGGACACCAACTATTGAAATGCCAATATGCAGTCTTCACAGTAATCATCTGGAGTATCACATTGTGCTACATAGACCTCATGTTCATTCTAACCAGTAACTGAACTGGCAGACGTATTAGGATCAAGCGATTTCACTGCTGAAAGGACAAACATACTGTTTCACTTTCACTTGTGTCTAACAACAAACACACTTTATTGAAAGACTTGATGAGTTTCTTTCCTATTTATTGTTCTGCCTTATAATCTGTTGCTCATCAGTAGAAGGTGCTTAATCGTTGTTTCCAGAATTTACTCCATGTGTCTATTTATTTTACAATTTTAGTGATGTAACCTTACAGCAAAGCCTGGTAATGCTACAGTGGAACTCTGTTCATTGTTTGTCACTTGTATTAACCAGTGCATTGTTGCTATCTGCTGCTATTCTTCTAATTCTACCCCAGGACATGTTATTATTGTGTTCAGAAGACAGACTATTTTATGTGGTCTAACATCTTTAACGTATTTCTCAGGTGTTTGTTGTAGCAGCAGTTGGAATCACACGGGCTGTCGTGTCCATGACTGTCAGTGCGTCAAGTGCTGCAACCATCATAGACAAGGTAAGGAAGCACATGAAACATAAACAACTTTTTTGAAACACGTGGCTGTGGCATTGTAAATCCTAAAAATGTAATGTTATTTATTGCAAATAGGTTGTCCCACCACTACCACAATTCAAAACCTTATATTGGATGATACATGCAGATAGAAGATGGGCGCAAATAACTGGCACATGTTTAAGGCTTACGATTTCTTTGTCTCCCTCTTTCAAGTTTTCCCAAAATTAGGGAATGCTCCAAATAACTGTTTTTCTACCTAAGTTTTTAACCAGACTTAGTGATGCAAAAATTTGATTAAAAATCTAAATCTTAAAATACCAAATATAGATTGAGCTCTGTAGTCACACAGAATATTAATGCATTTTTCAGTTTTAATGCCTTAATGGAGTATTTAGAATGAAAATGCTCTTCACTTTCTGTTACTGAAAACTGCTGAGCTGTACTCAGATGTTCATGTTTACTGTAAACTACAGTGTATTGTGTCCTTTTAGAGGAGAAACAGCTTTTTGTTTGTGGTTGAACATTCAGTCTGTGAGGAAACTGGCCTATTTAAATAGTGCAGGTCTTTTTTTTGGTGAAACTAATTAGGAATTCTCAGAGTTTTACAGTGGAAAATTGTGGTGTTTTTTTTTTTTTATTGATATGTAGCACATGACAGTTTGCAGCTTTTTATCATAAATACTTCACCCACATTGAAGTAGCAGCCACCATATCCTGTCATGGACGTCTCTATTATTAAATATCCAGAGGGGTGATATGAGCATCAGCATGACTTTGTTGGGCTTTCATGTCTAAAAGAAAAAGCATGGCTGACATTCCTCACATACCACACAGATCCCTATGGAGTTCGCAGTGATGGACTCACTCTTCTCACAGCACACTGTCGTGACTGCACTGTTGAAAAAGCATTATATAATGCTGTGGAATGTGACCTGACCTGTAAAGTTTTGCCTGTGTTCTTGGCCAATATTTTCTACAACCCTGCCAGTCCACTCTGCCACAGTGGATAGTCATGATTTTTATTGTCTTTTCAGGTGCTGTGGGAAATCACCCGCTTCTTCTTGCTGGCTATTGAGCTCAGCGTCATCATCTTGGGACTGGCTTTCGGTTAGTTCTCATGTACTGTATATGTGAAGCAGTTTTCTTTTCATATGACATGTCTCTTTTTCTACTTATCCTTTTCAGCTCTGACTAATTACGAATGCCGCTGAATGACTCTTTATTTATTGATTCATTAGGACACCTGGAGAGCAAGTCAAGTATAAAGCGTGTACTGGCTATCACTGCCGTGCTGGCTCTGGGCTACTCCATCACACAGGTAATGAAAGATGATGAGAGGTTAAATAATGTTAAAAACTTCACTGAACATCACACCACAGGAAATGTGTGGTAAGCTGTCATTCTGCGTTGTTCCAGGGCACACTAGAGATCCTGTATCCAGACAGTCACCTGTCTGCTGAGGACTTCAACATCTATGGTCACGGAGGACGGCACTTCTGGTTGGCCAGCTCGTGCTTCTTCTTCCTGGTCAGTCATCTGTATCCATGCAGCAGTTTCAGCACAAGGACAAAATACATATTGCCTGATAACTGATGTCTGATTTTTGGCGTGTATTTTTTATTTTTTTTATAGGTGTACTCTTTGATTGTGATCCTGCCAAAAACTCCTGTGAGGGAGAGGATATCTCTTCCATGTAAGTTACAGATTTAATTGCAGCAAAAGATCAGAAATTAGACCTGAAGTTAAAAGACAGGCATTTTATATTGTGTAATTATCGTGAATGGAAAATTCCACGAGGATATGCTTCACTCTTAGTAATGTGCTTCTTACCGCTGCATGATGCCATGTAATTGAAAGCATTTGTCCTCTGTTGTCCATTTAGTCTTTTTTTGCTTCTTTTCTGCAGCTAAGAGAGGTTTCTATGTGTATGCTGCCATCCTGTCTTTACTGAACCTCGTCCAGGGCCTGGGCAGCGCTCTGCTCTGTGCTGGAATCATAGAGGGACTCTGGTCAGTATAATCCTTCTGAGTAATTCACAGAATAAAGGGATCTGTGTGAACATTTTAGGTAGAAATATAAGATTTTTGGCTTTAGAGCAACTTTGGCTATAATTCAGTGGATTTGTGCAGCACAGGCCTTTTTAAATAATGCTTTGGATATGGGTTTTTAAACCCTCTTGTAATTGAATTTGTTGGCTTCGTTGGAAGTGGATGACTCACTGTTTTGATGGATTCCGTTGAAGTTCAGTGGAGTTTAAGTGAGAGGAACTTGGAAACCTGTTGGCTGTGCTTTCTGTCTCTACTGAAGCTAATGATCTCCTTATGTCCTGTAATTTTAATGGGACTGTTTACACTGTGAGAAACCTGTCTTTATTTTGTCTTTTCTCTTCTGTAACAGCTGTGTGGATGTGACGACCTTCCTGTACTTCTCCACCTTTGCTCCACTCATTTATGTCACATTCCTCAAGGGCTTCTTTGGGTTTGTACAAAAAATCTAAATCATCTCATGAATCATATCATATAAAATATAAGGAATATGTTATAGTTGAAATTTGACTGTTTCTTCCTCTGTTACTACTTTCTTTTTTCCACAGTTCAGAACCCAAGATCCTGTTCTCCTACAAGTCACAGGTGGACGAGCCAGATGAAAGTGACGTCCACCTTCCCCCAACCGTCGCTACGACCATTGGCCGTAAGGAGCTGACCGACCAGGGCCTGTACTACTCCTCCACCCAGATCGATGGTTCTGGTCCCGGCAGCTCTCGTATGGTTGGAGCATACCTGGATGATGTTGCCTCAGGACCCTATGGGTCCAGCAGCATTAACAGCATTGAAGCAGACCGCTGGAGACCCATCAACGTGTGAACTGAGGAAGAGGAGAATGTCAGAGGAGAGATAGTTATAAAGGTGGACTTAACTCTTGTGCGTGTGTAGTGTGTTAGGGTGGCGATCAGAGGAGTTGGCCAAAAAAATGCAGAACATAGTAGTCGGACACCAAGAGAGAAATCTTGGTCTTGCTTTGATGCCAGGATAAGTTAACAAGTGGACATTTAAGGAGAGACCTTTGCTAGCCAATTATCTGGAGGACTGTGAATTTAGCAACTGCTTTTGTAACACTGTTGCCAGAATGCACTGCTGCTGTAGCTCAACACTCGGAGTCCTGTCCCTCATTGTGGCCCTGGCAGACTCCTTACTGATTCTCTTCCATGGATGTGGGAGCTTACTGACTTCTCTCAGCACATTTTCTGTCATTCCAGCATCATGAATCAACTGCTCAATTGTCAATGATGATGTTTTTACCCTGTTTTAAGCACCCAAGTCTTTAAAATCTAACATTCTTTGGATGACAACTCAACATCCGTACATTTCCACTAAAACCTTTGAGTAACAGCATCTCAAGTGATTTTGTCATCTGTTGCCTTGTATTAGGTTTGTGACTAATCATTTTTTTCCTGAATCACTGTGCCTCTCTTCACAGGGCAAGGACTAGTGCAAATTCATTTTGGTAGGTGTACTTTGTCTTCTGTAATAGGTGCTGTCCCTCCTGTGACCAAGTGAAAAGTGTTAGCTTGATTTGTGTCACTGCAGTATGATAAGTAAATCAATAACTCCTCAATACAGGCATTGCATTCATGTTAAAGATGACAAACTGCCTCTCTTCTAGGAATAGCTGAGACACAAGCAAATCTCAGCATGTGTCTAAGCCATAAGGTCGCTGCCTGTCATTTCTCTCTTGTTCTCGTGTTGATTTTGTGCTTTTGCTTTCATTTGTTACAATAGGTTAATCATTCCTGCTACTGAAATCACATTTGTTGGCTTCACAGTCACCAAGGACCTGTTATTACATGTGTGATTGGAACAAGACATGTGCAGAAACTTTTTGTGTATTCCAAAATTAGCCCTCATGCCCAGCATATCTAGTTCAGCTTTGCTTGCTGCAAAAGGGTTAAGTGTTTATTTTGCTGCTAAAGTCTTTTTTCCTGTGTTAAGAGTTAAGAGTGATGAAATTAGACCATAAGCAATATTTCTCAATTTTGTATCAAATGATGGTATTGATACTGTTGCATTATATGGATATTAACTTTGAATTTTCTCTGAGCAAGAGGGGCTTTTGTGTCAAAGATGGGATGGACTGCTGCAGAGCAAATTTTCCATTTTCATCAGTGGACCTTAAATTGTTTGATTCTTGGTTCAGCTCAAAGAGTTTCCATCAGTTTTTGTCATACCACCTGGTATTACTACAGCATCATATTTAAATGCATTTAAACCACCTCACATTACATTTACTGAGACCTACAACAGAATATGCTGTATGTGAGTTTTCCCCTGATAATGCTATATGGTTTGTTATGAATGGATTACTGCATTTAAACTTACAGTATTCATAGATAGTGGCGAGCTGTATGCAAATACAGAAATACTTTTCTTTTTCATCATTGTAAAGCAACAACACAGTAAAGAGGTTGTGTATTTCCAAGAAATAACAGTATTTGCCTGACTCTTGAAATACCTTTTATTCAAGCTTGAGTGCTGGTTATAACTGCTGTATTGCTTGGAGTTAGACCAGTGATTGGGAATCCAGTTTGCTGTTTGATGACATAAGTTTATGAGGTACCTCGTTACAGAATCCAAGTCCACTCTTTTGAAACGCAAGATGTTTGATGTTGGCATCATTTTGCAAATGATCTGTAAATTGCCTTTTTATTTAAGTGTATTGATTGTAAAATATTCAGCCCATATTAATGCAATGTATCAAACATTCCATGACTTGCAGAATAAACCATGGACTCTTTCGTGTGTTTGTTTTGGGGATGAGACAAAACACTGCTGCCTGTATTCTGTAGTTTCTTATGGTGACCACACCCAGGAAAAGAGCGTTTTCTACATGTTTTACACATATTTCCGTCATGCAATTTATTTTCTTACTCTCTATGTTTCTTTACATTTTGTTTCTCTTTAAAAACCAGTCAGGTTCAAAATCAGCCGGACTGCACTTGAACTACAATTCCCAGCCACCCGCAGTCGATTAAAGATACACGCGCACGAGCGATTGGCTGTGAATGATTTCATCCAGCCAATGAGCTTTGAGGATACTGCAGCGCCACAGTGACCTTTATTGAAGTGCTTTAAACAGCGGTCGCTGTGGCGGCGACTGCAGCCGCTGTCTCATTAATGTCCCCCTGCCTCCACACAGGACAGGGACTTTAATATTAGTTAGAACCGGCACAGCTGTTTAAAATGGGAGGAAACAGCAGCACGACGAGGAAAGTGTCATTCGGACTGGACGAAGACGAGAAGGTCACAGTAATTGAAGGAGTGAAGGTAGATGTAAAATATCGTCTTACTGTGACAGAGCCGAAGTTTGACTTTATGTTATCAGCCGTTAATGCTAAAGCTAATAACGGTTAGCTAGCCGGCTGACTTTAAGGTTGACAGGTCTCACGTCCTCACCTGACCCCGCTCATATCCAGTTACCGTTACTCTCTCCTAAAGGTTAGCAGGTTGTATTTATAACAACTTGATGAATATGGACTCACACCTGGTCGTAAAATGCCTGTAAAACGGAATTTGTGCGGCCATAACGCGGCGCAGTGATATCATGCTAAGTTTCCACAGCGACACTTAAATGTTAGCTAGTTCTGCTATGTGACCAACATTCAAGGGAGTTCATTTACTGTAACGTTAGTCAGCAAATGCAGTGGTTTGTGACGTCCCAAACACACTCAGCTTCTTAATCAAAGAATTTGTGGCTAACTTGAGCAAATTGTACAGTAGAGGTCAAAGTTCATGAAGTGCGTATGTGCTAGACAGATAGGTTGGTTTTAGTATTCAGGAGGTCAGGCTGACAGGTAAGAGTGCTTTGCTCAAGGGCACTTCAGCAGGCTCGATGATGGTCCTCCTTTTACTCTCCTGTTATCCAAGACACACAACTGTCCTCTACTTGTGTGTGTGTGTGTGTGTGTGTGTGTGTGTGTGTGCTCATTTGATAATTCTCACTTTCCTGTCCAGCTCTCAGACGATGTGCTCCGGCGGATGAGGGACTCTGACAGCTCCAAGCCACCACCACGGGATGCTCACAAACCACCACCCAGTAAGTCCTAGTCTGAGATGTTTCCGTTCTCACAGAGTTCCCATTGGGAGGACTGACGACTGTGTCAGCAAACATGTCCTCATACAGTGACAGATGGGAACAGTATCAGTGTAAAGGTCAATTCCACTGCTGTGATATTTCCAGATTGTTCATTATAGAAAGAACAGTATATAGGAAACATAAACTGTGTTATGTGCTCACATTTATTAGAATATATACACACGGTCTCAGAGAGTCAGCAGTTCACTGTTACTTAATAATGTGGTCAACATAAGAGACAATAGTTAAAAATATGGACCTATTTTAGTCAAAATAGAAGATATATATTTTTGTAAGACAGACGTCATGGCAGACTTAAACCCTTCATGTACCTGTAGCCATTTTTTGCTCTTCCTTCCTTTCTGTCCTGCAACTGGTCCATATTATAATTGCGTATAGTAGTGATATTTATCCCACTTGATTTTCAGGTTCAAGACCAACAGGACCCTCTTCTACAGAAATACAGGAAGAAATTCGTAAAAAGTAGGTGCTCATAATATCAAGGTCACTATCTGTTTTAGTTGTTATGCAGTCCTATTTAGTGAAGGACCTGCCTTCTAATATCATGCTTTTGTATTGCCGTGGGAATTGTAGCCTCCCTTAGATGTCAGTCATAAATTCAGCCTGGTAAATGGCAGATTGTGCAGAATATTTTAACCTGATCTTTATTTTCATATATTTAAGTTGGGACTTCTGTGTTGACACAGGCAGCTAATAGCAAGTGAAAGTGACCAACATATAAAACGTACAGGCACTTGATGCTAATGTGTCATGTTCATGGAGAACATGCACAGTCTGAGTGACCTGTCAACACTGCTGAATTTACTGTCTGTAAAACAGGCATGTTGCTATGCTGCAGAAATGCCTGTATACTACCCTGAGCCTCTATTGATTTACTTGTTGACAAGTCCAATAAGTCTTACCTAATGTCAATGTAATGCTGTTTTCTGGAAGTTTGTTAGACAAAATATACAGAATATTATTAGATTTTAAGTCTTATTGTTGTCAGACCTCTGTAATGTAATCAGTTATTATTGATGTAGGTTTAAATGACTTAATGCTACACTTGTTCTTCCAAGGTAAATTAATTTGATTTGATTTTACTGTAATATATCAATTAGACACACAACAATTCATAAATGAGTACCAATTATTATTCCCTCATACCCTGCTTGGTAGCTCTCTGTGTGAACAAGAACTTGTATGTTTAGCAGACTTTGGCTGGATAAACAAAGGTTAAAGGTTAAAATAGTTCTTATCTTCCCCTACTTTAGCTTTGAGCGTCAACAGGCCCTGGTGCAGGAGCAGTTGGCCACACTGGCCCAGAGGGAGAGAGAGTCAGCAGCAACAACAGGCCTAGATGAGCTGACCCCTGCCCTCATCATCGAGAAAGGAAAGGCCCGTGAAGAGCAAGAAAAGGCCAAGATACTGGTGAGTGGTGCTTTCTGGGTCTATAGTGGGTGTCAGAGCTGTGTTGTCCACTAGTGGGCCTGATGAGTTGGACTTTATTGTACAGAGTACCCCCAAAACTATTGATTTGTTATTTTAATTTACATTGTGTCAAAAAAAGGCAGACCACCTGTGTTACATAGAGGCTGTAAAAATCTAACAATGTACCATAAAAAATATTTTTGTGTTACCGTGTAAAAGTTTGAAAATAATTTGTCTGAGACATAATTCCACTGCTTTCTCATCAGTTGTGGGCCTCAGGCTAGTTGAGTCCTTCACTAAAGTTAAGTTGTTAAATAAGGAATTATTTTAATATTTTAAATATATGCAATACATATTTCACACATGTTTAATTAGACTTTCAACTATGTATATATAGAAATGCCAAATTTTATCCATTACAGGTAAGAAGTAATGTTCTAGACTCAACGTAAGACTTGATTACTCATCTTACCATCTAGATGTTGGTATTATTTAGCAGGAGCAGGAGAGCTCTTCCCTCCAGAATCCTTTAGTATCAACAGCGGCACCCTCTACTGTTGAGACTTTGAATGACACCTCTGGACTGAGGCACTGGTGAATCATTGAATTATTAGGATGTACATCTATAACCCTGGTTTCTGAATTACAGAATGCAAACCAAGCACATTTTTGTAAAAGCAGATTAGATATTTGACTGAAAGTGATTAGACATTCTAATTATGATTCTGTGTTCTCTGTTGAATTGTTCACACCACTGAAGTCGAGATGTCCTGTATCACATTGTTGCACTTTTCAATATTTGCTCTATTTTTCTATCACTAATCTAACATAGTGTTTCTTTAGTCCTTCCTCTGCTGTACTCTGCAGAACACGGATTATGTGAGAACAACATAAATGTAATGGTGGAGATGTACAGTGTCTGTTCTTTGTCAGAGCAGCAAAGTCTCTATAGGTCCTTGTCGCCTGTTACAGTGGTTACAAGTATGATCATCTGTTTCAACAGGCCATATTAATAACACTATTCAGTACTGGATGGAAACAGGAACGTGACAAATGCTGTCGTCTACTATAAATGTTAACACTTATTCCCATCAAAGTCATAGGATTTACATGTAACCCCTGCCTTTCAGCAGTAGCAGTATTTGTTTCTGGCATATCTTAGACATGGTGATTGCACTGATTGTTGTCTGCTTGAGCTTCCTGCAATATCTCTGCGTTGTCACTAATTCAAATGTGCTTGTTGACACTCCTGTCAAATTCAGAATTCAGATTGATAATGAGTCAACCAACATTGCAGTGTGTGGGAGTGAGAGAGAGGTGTTTGCCAGAGATACTGTATTGGTATTTTTAACAAGAGAGTGTGTGAAACCTGGAGGGGCTGTTTCTGATGTTACTTGCATTTATATTGATTAGCAGTGATCAATTGCTGATTATTAATTTGTGACTCCCTATCTGGTGTTTTTTAACTTGCTTCTCTTTGTTAAAATTAAACACTATGGACTTCCTGCAGCCCTCTGTTTCTCTCTCTGCCTCTCTTCTCCAATTGATTTGTCCTGCAGTGTCTTTCCAGTGTGCCAGCCAGCTGTAATGAATACTGAATGAAGCTGCTGGCTTGGCTTACACTGATATGGGCTCCAATCATTTAATGATGTTGAATCGCAATGTGAAACTGAATTCTCTTACCTCACAGCTTTGTTTTCTACTTTTTCTGACATGACAAGTCAATACAGCCTGTCTGTGTGTGTGTGTGTGTGCAAATGTGTGTTTGTGTGTGTAGATGTTTTATCAGTGCTTGCACGGTGCAGAAAATAAGTGTTGACCCAACTCTGTCGTAAGTGATGGGTGTGTTTGACAGGTCTGAGCATCTTTTTGTCAACACTTGGATTAAAGGATTCCGTAAGAGTGTTTGTGTGTGTGTGTGTGTGTGTGTTTCTGTATTTGTCCAGTTGAAAGGAAGCTTGGATTTGACCTGGGTACAGTTGCAAAGCAGAATCATATCTCTGCATCTGACGGGAACATTTTTGCTGCTTTCAGGTGTTGATAGAATTGAATTAGATCGTATGTGAGAAGCCTAGACAGCATATAACTCCCGCATCACCTTTCCATTCCCACCTTTCCCTCTTTCTCACCTGTCCTCCTTGTTTGGTCTCACCTTTGACTCTCACTTTTTTCTGCTTAACTGTCTAACACGTTCATTGTTGTCAGCTTGATTTTTCTGCTGTCAAAAAATGTGACACATGCTTAGCAAACCCCCCCAAAAGACCTGAAACCTGGCATAATTCGTTTCTAAGATTAAAGAGAAAGATGTGATTGGTTGATATATTTTTGTGCCATTGCTTCAGCTTTTGATGAGATTGAAAGTACCTGGGAGTCTGATTGAAGAGCTCCGTCACTATAAAATCTTTCTTCTTAGCAGGTGGGCTTCTCTCTCTTCTTTGCATTTTCCATCGACCTTGCTTTCCCCAGCAACAACACAGCTGGAGGTTTAAAGAAAAAGTCTCTCCATCCCTCTCTCTCTCCCCATTCCATCTTAAAAAGGCTCCACTTTGAGTAGTTTGGAAGCTGACTTATTTCCCAGAGGAGACAACACACACAGACATACATACATTCACACACATATCACTGTGACGCCATCTCAAATCTACACTGTCGCTATCACACAAACACATATATAGTAAGCCCCCACCCCCCAGCCTATTTCCCCATGTGCACTCCAGGCTCCACAGCAGGTAGGCTGTGTGTTATTGTTGGGGTGAGGAGGAGGTGAGGGAGGTGTGGAGGCAACACCTGTCAGAGAACTGAGCTGCTCCCCACACTGCCTCAGGCTGCCTGTCACAAACACTCACACAAGCCATTTACTCCTGTGTCTGTGCCAACTGCCACCGCTGGGACTATTTGTGTGTGTATGTATATATATATATATCTGTATATATCTGTGCATGTGCATACCTGTGCAATAAACAGACTCTGAGTCGATTTACATCAAAGGGAAGGTGTGCGTGCTGTACGAGGATATCTGCCTGCAAGGTTCATGCACAGTTCAGTGAATACTATATCCTTTGAGCTTCTTGCATATTATACTTTAAGCTTTTTTGTACTGTGGTATTTACATTTTTATTCAGTACAAAATTCAGTTACCTTGTGCATCTGATCTTCCTTCTATGCCAAATTTTTTCATGTAGTGTATGAGTGCCTACCTGTAGCTCATTGAAGTCTAGTGCCAATATGTACCAGTACTTTCACAGAGGTCTTCTGAAGGTCTGAAAGCTGTGAACATTCCCTTTTTTGATGCTCCACAGTGATTGGCCAAATGTGGACAGGTATTTCAGTGAGGAGAGCACAAAGTGTGTGTCAACCTTTTTTCTCTTGCTACACTGTCCATATTCATTATTAACCCATATCAAATGGCTCCGTAGTTGATGGAGAAATGTGGTTTCAGAGAAGAAACTGAACACTGGCTGTGACTGATGAGTGCCAATAGTTGGCGACTATCCCTGCACCTTCACTCCAATTTTTTAATTAAGTTTACACAGCTGATATTAAGCACACACCAAGAAATGTGGCAACCTGTGTGCTTGACAATATTTTATTTTTTTCTTTTTTGTACTGTCTGCTACTTTTGCCTCGTGTCTCCCCACTGTCATATTTCACCCCGCCTAGAAAAGTGCTTTTAAAAATGCATATACAGCTTGACATTTTCAACATGTCGTGTTACCTGGTTCTGAGGTTACATGTAGGCCTTAACAGTCACACCTTGAGTGAAGACACGGAAGAGACGACAAGTTACATTAACACCTAGTCTCTTCTCCTCTCCTTTCTTTCATTAGCACCTCCTGTGTTTGTTTTCTTCCCCCGACTATTCTCTCCGCTTCAGAGGTGTCATTCGTGCCACAAATAAATGCTATTAGTATGCACAGGCATTCAGTGCTGAGCAACTCACACACACACTCACACACACACACACACACACACACACACACACACACACACACACACACACACACACAGATAATAACAAGCATCTGCTTTAAGCTATTGAATTTCAGAGGCTTCCCAGGCGGGTGAGAAGAATAGACTTTACTACTTGTTTGGGGGTCGTGGGTGAATGTTTGTCACCTCTCAGTTGATTTGCTTTTAGTCCTGTATAATAAAAGCTGGCTTTTACCTCCTGTCTCCAATGCAAAACCAGGGATGGACATCAACAATACAGGGTACAGTTTTAATTCAGACCAATATCAGATATAAGAGGCAAACAGTCATTCACACAGCTGACATTTTGAAGATTTACAGTTGTCACAAACCCAACATTTCATATTAAAAATGTGTATTGTAGTATGATAGATATGCATGTTTTAATGTTACATTTATATTTGGATTTTGAATGTCTCTGAATTAGATCAAGTCACATTAATTTCCCCTCACCTCTACTCTATCCTACTCCATCCAGAAGTTTATTAACCCTGGAGGCAATTTTCATATAATTTTCAGTGTGGAAAATGGGTTACTGTTCATGCGTCATACCACCATGCTCCTTGTTCTTTTGTTCAAACCCAGTAGCGACATTTCCTTGACTCCCACAAACATCATTCAAGTTAAACATTTTTAAACTGCAGGATCAAGTTGACATTTTCCTTTTAGTCTGCCATATTTTCCCCATGATCACAAATTCACTCAATGCAAATGAGGCAACAAAAAAAGTCAGTTATCCTGGGGTTTGATTATGATGAAACTGCAGGCTGTGACAGGTTTTATGTAAAAAGTGACAGAGCCTTAATTTAATGGTAAATAACGATATCATGGTTTGAGAATTTTGTCGGTTATACAGTCTGAGCTGAGATGTGTGATAAGAGGTGATGCATCCATTTGGTCACTCCTGATGTCCCTGTTTTCACACCTCCTCTTTCCTTTAACAACCTAGCCAGCTTGTTGTGTGGGCAGTTAAACAGTAAATCAGGTAGTTTTGTTATGTCATGTATATGATTTTATTTTTATCATTTTGTTTGTTGAGGTGTTTTAATTCCCTTGTTGTGTAGTCAGACCCGCTCTGTTCCCTCTTACTTCATCACGTTTAGCCACATATTACCTGCATATCTTGGGTTGGGTGTAGTACTTGGATGACGCAGGTTTGTGACCGTGTGATGAGGAAACGGGATGTAACCCTGTAACTAGTCACTAGATGGCATTGTTGAAGCATGTTTGGTTTGCTCGGGACTCTAAAGCAGGATGGATGCGTGCCCAGCACAGCAGCATGTTCTCTCCGCATTTATTCCTCCTCCTCTGTCTCTCATCTTTTTATCTTTCTCTTCTCAAGCCCTCAGCCCCTGTCCTCACTGTGTGTGTGTGTGTGTGTGTGTGTGTGTGTGTGTGTGTGCATGTGTGCATGTGTGAGTGTGTGCTTGTGTGTCTCTGTGAAAGATGACTCAGAGTGAAGCATTTGACTCTGTCCAAAAGAAAGATGATGAAAACCAGGGTGAAAATCCCAACATTCATTAAAGTCAGACCTGAGATGACAAACACTCCCACCACTGACCACCACAGAGGGTGATGCCACACATGTTAACAGTATTGCCCAGCTGCTGTGTAGAAGCACTAGGCAATGACACTTGACAAGGGTGGAAAATGTGTTTTGCACTGAATATGCAGCCTTTCAGTTCCAAGATGTTCTCACTAACCAGCAGGCCCCCCTGCTGTCTAAAGACATTTGTGTCTGATCACAGAATATGATTCTCTGCAATAATCTGTGTACTGTTGTTTCAGCTAATTCCCTCACTTTCATTAATTTATTTCGAACATTCTGTTTTTAATCAAGTGTCTTCTTTATTTCCATTATATCGTATAGTGTCATATCCTAGATATTATTTAATCTGTGGCATATTTAAAGACTTCATCACGCATAAAATCTGTGAGTTGAAGGAAAATGCAGCATTCCAACCCACCAACTTATCCCTCTTCACTGAACTAGCCTGTGGTTACATCAATCTGTCAATTCATATCACTTCAGCTGCTTTGAGTGTTTGCTTTCTAGCACCAGATGGACATGTTGGTTGAGCTGTATTCAGCCAATCCCAAAATAATCCCTGGATGGATTTTTTAGTCTCTTGACCAAAGATGACAGCATATATCTAAAATAAGAACCCTGAATCTGTTGTTTCTCAGCAGATGATAGCACATTGTTGCTGAGCAGATTACGAGGCAATTCAAATCACACAATAAGATGGCCTCCCTTTAAAATCGTGCACCATTCGATGTCTATTCATCATCCAATAGCTATTGGTGACAAGAATAAACACAGAGTACAGATGCATGCACACACCCCAAATATCTGTTGAAAAACCTCTACACAAATTAGTACTAGTAACATTTCTACAGAAGCACCTGCATTTAAGTCAGCCTGGCGTTTGCACACACACATACGCTTAGCAGACATGTTTATTTGTGCTCTGTCCACCAGCATCCTCTTTTTCCAATGACCCACCTCTGAGACAGGACTGAAGAATAATTTTCACCATTATACAGTGGCCATCACCAGCTTGGGCAGCAAGCACATGGGGGCATTAGTCCAGAGAGCTCAGAGAAAGAGAAACATGGACAGGGACGGGCTGCAGAAGCTGAAAGGCGCAGAGAAAAGACTTGGAGCGTGGTATAGTAATAGATTCAGATGTCTGACTCCGACAGCCAGCCGGCTAGATAGCCAACACTGCTTGTTAGCCAAAGACAGAGGGAGGGAGAGAGGAAAAAGATGGATCAATGAAGAAGAAAAAGAATGTATTGAAAACCAGGCTGAGGTATGACAGTGGAGGGAGAGAGATTTGCATTGAGACTGAGTGGGTGAACATTCGCCTTCACCATAGCAATGGCTTTTGAATCTGCAAGTGTTGCATACTGTGAGGGTGCACATGTACACACACACACACACAGATATAAACTAAAAGTGATAACGTAAAAGACAACAGCGATTCAAATGCACACATTCACACACAGCTAAACCACTTGTTATCAGCTAGTGTAATCACAGACTTGACATCTTTTCTGCATGTTAAAGCAGCTAAGCCCTTTGTGCACGCTCGCACTCACACACACACACACACACACGCATATGCACACACGTACAGTGCTCCCCCATCGTCTCGAGCGAGGGTAATTGCTGACGAGCAGAGCGCTCACCGGCTGAGGAGATTTTGATCGGTGCACAGCAGTGATGGGGGGGAGGAGTGCCTAGCACAAATCCTGTCGGTTCAAAGGACAAATGTGTAGGAGTGGAATACCTCTCCCATCAGAGAGCAGTCCTGATGTAATGAGACAGCTGGACAAGACTTATTATCTGCAGGGAAAGTAACGTTTCTCAGATGCCTGTTCAGATGTAGAGGAATTATAATTTATGTCGGATCAATCAAAGTATCAGTCAGAGGTTTTTCAATTTAAGATGGATCTTAATTAAGATTAAGATTCTTGTCGTCGAAGCAATTTGGCAGTCTGTTTAAGTTGCATTTATCAAAGTCAAAAATACGGGCAGCAGATAGTTGTATGTCACTAATCTTATGACACTGAGTTTGATTTGTGAAGCAGTTTAGGTGCATTTTATCTGTTTTTAACATGGAATTATATGTCATGTTTACCCAGTGTTATCCAAATATAACACATTTTACTGCTGCCTAGTATTAGTGCATGTCGGTGGACTCTAAAATGTTCATACATCTTACAAGGTGTTCTGATGGACACAGTAAATCTTGTATCCTCTGTATATTTTCCTGTGAAAATAATAATTTACTGGTGTCCTTGCTGGACATTACTCTGTAGGAAATTTTCAGAGCAATTTACCTTCAATTTAAAGATTTCAGTCTATAAAAAGTCCAATGCCAAGTGAACCTGTACAGGTGGTCAGGATGAAAAAAGTTTCTTGACATGTTCCCGTTGGTGGGTGAAAACAGCTCGACCTAATCAGAGCCCAGTCTGAGCGAACTGTTCCTGTCTATAATCGATAAGATGTTTCCAGGCCAGAGAAAGTTGGATCTCTGGACTTAAAAGGTTTAACTTTGTGCAGTGTCGCTTTTTCAGGCTGATTGTGAAGAAATTGGAGCCAATGGAAGAAAGTGAGCAAATGGGAATAGAGAAAAGGCTTGTATTGTAGTTATTGTTTCTCTCACTACTATACTCCCATTTCCTCCATCCTTCATTCTCTCCCTCGTATTCACCTGACATCCCTCTCTCTCTCCATCCTCAGTGTCTCTCATTTTCTCTGTGACAGTCTGTGGTGGGAAAGCAGGCTGATGATGAAGTGTTAATTCATTTAGCCTCCGCCGGCTATGTGACGAGAACACACATTTAATGAGCAAACAGCTAGACTAACCAATTCATGCCTCTGGTAATTCTGCTGTAGTGTGTGCATGCAAATGTGTGAGTTCGTGTGTGTTTTTTGTCAGTACATGCAGGTGTGTACATCACCCACAGGTGTTAGTGTGATGATTCATGCATAAGTATTTGAACTGCTGTCCTGTTCTCATGATGGAGGCTGTGCATTTGGAGTGTATGTGTTAATGAGCCTCTAATGCTGATGCAGAGACCTGGAAAAGCCTCTGTTTGTCTGTTGGTGAAGTGCTGGCTAAAACCCTAACAATTAATTACCTCACAGCCATAAGCAGAGGTACAAAATTACTTGAGTACTCGAACATAGTGTGGCCTCTCGAGCTGTGACCATATACGAACGGTATATGCGCAAAAAATGCAGCTCATTTCCATTGTGGCAGCGCAGCAGCTGCTGCCAACCAGTATTAGTATTTCCTTATGTGTGATCACATTTACACCCAGATATTTAGCCAGAAAATGACACAAAAATATACATTGTTTTTTGTGTTCGCATACTATGCAATTTATTCAATTTATGACATTGTTCTTTAATTTGCAAACAACATTTACCTTTGGTTTTTATCTGACCAAGCTCCTCTGGCAAACGGCCTGAAGCCATGGAAAGATGGCCTTTTACGTGCAGCCCACAGTAAGTGGAAGAAACAGCAGGGTGATGGAAGAAGGCTCGAATTGAATTTAGAATTCTCAAAAATCTCTTTTTGTTTGACTTTCTCAAAATGTGCTGGATGTTAATTCTTTCTTTGTAGATAATTTCTTATGACAGGGTTTTTCTATGGTTTGGTATTTCTTAAGTTTCTCAGATGTTTAATATTGCTTTAGGTCAAGGTTCAACTTGTGTCCTTGTGTCTGACTAAGGCTGGTCCACGCGTGTATGTAACATAACATAACATAACTCTTTTTGGAGACTAGGTCTTTTTAGCTTCGTTGTGTTAAGTTGAAGCTTTACTTTCTTTTTTGCTTGGTTGAAATTACTTGACCTGATCTACACACATATGCAGTACCAATCAGGCAGGATATACAGATCAGGTAGTGAGAGCCCGTCAGTGCTGTTTGGCTACTTTTTATATTGTGGGAAGAATCAGATAGTGTTGTGTGGGACACTGAGTGAGAGTGCTGTCACCTGTCAATCATCCTTGTATTCCTCCACTGACATAGACATACATAGACATACTTACTGTAAATATATACAGATCAAATATTTTGATCTGTAAGTATTTAATGAATAAATATTCAATAAATATTTTATGAAGAAAAGGAAATCCGATAGACAAGAGCTGTGACACTGTTTAAAAAAACCTTTGTAAAGGCATCAACTGGCCGTCCACTTCAAGATGTCATTTTCAGTCTCAGCAGCTTGAGCACTTGGTGTGGAAGTTCTAACTGTTTATCTATTTACCTACCTACATTGAGAGCGAGACAAAGACAACATTCAATTCATTCAAAAAACTTTATTTGTCCCTGGGGGGTCATTTAACGGCACGCAGAAGCAAACAAAAACAAAAAAGTAGCACATACATCTAAACTTTATCTCCAGTGTGACTCCAAACCAAGCTACAATTCGAACTGTGAGTTTTGTGATTGTAACACCTGTGTGTGTGTGTGTGTGTGTGTGTGTGTGTGTGTGTTCTTCGCTCTTCAGTGTGCTTTTGTGGGCAAATCCACACAAGCTAAGCATCAGCATCGACCAAACAAGCACTCAGCTGTACCAGTGACATTTATTACTGGCACACATGATGAATGTGCATACCCAACTTATTCCCATAGAGAGAGGCCAGGAAGAAAGCTGTCAGTGAATTAGCTCTTCTTCTCTCCTCTCTGCCTGTCCTTCTCTCGTTCTCCCTAATTAAAAAGCCAAATCAGGAGTTTGACTGCACAAACTGTGTCTGCTAGTGACATTCTCCAGCCTAATCCTAGTTTTAGCCCTCTTTCCTCATCTCTCCCTCTCTCCTGACTCCAAATAGAAAACCACACCAAAATCTTTTCTCCCCAAACACATAGATTTATTCAAATGTAACATTTGCATAATTCAGTATTTACATAATTGATTTCTTAAGAAGCGTTTCTCGCCATGTGAGGTGGTGTTGGAGACTAAAAGGTCTCCTCATCCTGTCACATTTCTGTCACTTTTTCTGTTTCACACACACACACACACACACACACACACACACACACACACACACACACTGTTGCCAGACTGTTGAGGTTTCAGATCTAAATCAAGCATGAAGCGTTGCCAAGCTGGTGCATCTGGTGACCCTCATGGTACAACCACGGCAAACGTGATTCAGCTGAGCATACATAATCAAATATATTGAGATCCATTAAATCGAGGTGTTTTTCTAGAAGTACTTTCGCTGTGTCGGTAAATGATTTGCCCCTTTTCACACATAAAATAGTTTTCTCATGCAGGTTCTGGTGATGTGCATTGAACATGTGGCTCAACCTTAGCTCCCTTTTGTCATGAAATAATGCAATTCACACTCTATGATTGTGTGCCTACATAGACGAGGATGAAGCTGATATCCTTGATGCACATGAAAAATTACAGGAATAGTTCTAACAAGAATAAAAAAAAAAGCTTTAGAGAGAGGTTCAAACCTCTGGAGGAGCATAGCTGGCTGCTTTAGAAGGAGGGAAGAAGGCAAGTTCTTTACAAGGGCGTCGGTTTGGTCTCAGCATTGGTGGGGGCTTTTATGTTGACTGAGGGATCACAATTAACTTTATTGATCAAGCATTAATACTGCATTTATGAGCTTTATCTGGGTAAAAATCTCGGAGAATATATGAGCCTTAGTCTGTTAGGAATGCTTTCCTGGCTGTGTTTTTGCTAGCTCAGTTGATCCAGACTCTTAATGTTCAGACTGAGGCTGCTGACTGCTGGTCACCAGGGAGCTCAGAGCCATGAAAAAAACAATGAGTGGATGTACCTGAAATGCCATTGTCCGATATGGCCCATGGACTGCACCAAACTGCCTGGGTGTGTGTGTTTGTCTGCATCTGTATCACAACAAGCCCCTTCACCTCTCTTCTAAAGTCTATCATCTATGGAAATGGGACCTCCACACTCCTGTGAGCACCCTGTGGGGGTCCACACGCACCCACACACACACACACTGTCACATGCAGACACATTCAGTTTAGGGCCTGCCACCGAAGAGCAGGGAGGTTAAACAGATGGCATCGGCTGTATCCGTTACACAGATTACCCAACACACACACACTCACACACATACACACACACACACACACTCACACACACACACACACACACACACACACACATTCACACTCACACACACACACATTCACACTCACACTCACACTCACACTCACACACACACACACATTCTGCAGCTACTGGCTTTGTGAGTTCACCTCATTTAACTGAATGGTGTTTTTATGAGGCGTGCCAACATTAGAACCACCCACCGCTCTAATCTATCCCTTTCTGTTCTGTGTCTAATGCTGGACTGGGAGCACTTGGTTTGAGTGGGCAAGGCCAGACACACCCAAACTTGATCTGGTAATAGAAGTGTTGTAACATACTGCATAGTGCTGTAGCATGTGCTGGCATCCTGCTTTCAAGACTGATACATACACAGGTTTATGAATTCTCATATAACAACAGATAGTAAGCTGCTAGATCTCAGTTGTGACTGGTGAAGTCCCACGAAGAGCTGCTATAAAATAGACAATAAACTCACATGCTGTAAAACATAATTGCCTTTTAAATATTAATGTACAATCTGAAAATTAAGACACAGACCTGAAGTAAAACTACACATTGAAATAAATACATTTAATTATTATTGATTTACATTCAAATAATTTGTGTTTTGGTTTTTATTGTGTTTGCGTGTTTCTGGATTTTTATGAAAGCAATACTTTCCCTTGAAGATGCACTTAACAGTAATTTGAAAACAAAATTCATTTGTTGTTAGGCCTTATGCAAAAGCACATTCTGTGGTACAAGCACTGTCTTGAGACCTGTGTGCTTTATATGCTTATGCAAGGTAATAGCTCAGTGTTTTTTTTCTCATCTGTAGCTTGTCAGCCGAGTGGTTAATGTAGCCAACACTGGCTATATTGGATTCTCATTTAAATGCTCAAATATTGGCTGTTGTTATGTTTCTGTGCATCTTGCCTTCTTAACTTTTTATTACCTGAATTTCCTGTCTCTAAAGTCAAAAAATTATGGATAAAATCACTTTCTCGTCTCCTCTTTTCTGAAGATCTAATCCGACATGTGTTAGCTAGTGTTAAACAGATCATATGTTTACAAATGACTGTTTTCTGACCAAGAACAAAGGAAGTACTTCAAATTCAAGGCATTGGAGAGAAAGCAGACAGATGGGTGGACAGGGCAGGGGGTGTGGATGGAAGGCTGACATGCAGTGAGGTTCATGTGCCAAAATAACAACCATAACATCTTGAGTGTTGTTGGGAAACGATTCGGCTGCTTGTGCCACAAAGATGATCAATATAAAGATGTATGAGTAGAAATTCTTATGTTGCTTCACTAGCTTGGCAAACCAGTAAGTTAGTTAATCATAGAATGCATGTTGGGACACATTGGATATATTATGAAGCTGTTGGAGGGCACAGTTTTACCTCTCACAACATCAGATATCTGGCGGGTTTTATAACTAACAAGTAGTCCTAAGTATAACATGTGTAACTTGTATGTACAGTAATAGTGTTGATTACCTTTTGATCTGCTGTAATAACCTTGTTCATCTCTTGTTTTACTCGTTTCTTTCTCTCTGCTACATTATCTGCCTCATTCTTGGCTGTTTCTTTATTTATCTTTGCTTCACTTCTCATTTAATTTTCCTTATTATATATGTCTTTTATCCTTCTCTTTTTTGTCTTGATCACCATCTTTTCTAACGTTGTGCTTTCCTTACAACCTCTACCAGCTCACTAACCTCTATTCCTTGTCTCTCTCCTAGCCAGCAGATTTGGATGCCTGGGTAAGCAGCACTACCATTGCTGGTGTCTCCTCTTTTTTTAAACTCAGTTTTCTCCTCTTTTCTCCCTCTTTCTCTCACTGTCTCTCTCTTCGCTATTCAAATGTCATGTTTTCATTGTGCATTAAAGCGAGGCTCTGAGTGTGCTGCTGCCACCATTCCACACAACAACACTTTGGGAGGTATTCAGCTAGAAAATTACACATCATCTGTGCTGCTAGCGGAGGTGATTTTACACACAAACACACATATACACACACAGCCCTTAAGCATCAAACAGCCGCTGCTGAAAGAAAAAGTGCAGCGAGCACAGTATAGGGATTTGCAGATGGAGTCTTTGGGGATACATGTGCCTGTTAAGTTAGGATAAGATTAGATTGGATTACAATAAATGTAATGTCAGTCTGTGTGTGTGTTTGTGTGTGTGTCTGCACGTCTGTGTTCAGAATATCAGCAAAGAGCACAGAAGATCAGTAGATCATCCAGAGAAGATGTTGTTGCTCCATCTGATCTGTATCACTCTCACTAATGCACAACTCAGGGACAACAATCAGTCACCATTACACCATGGCATGATACCACATGTGTGTTTGTAATACACACTTTCTACTTTAATGCTACATAAATTCATGCCCCGTTGCTGCCTTTAGCTGCCTCACTCCCAGCCAGCTTCATTGTGTTCAGGCACCATATCATGTTCACACTGCTGTAGCACTGCTTAACTCGTCACTCTTATTGCAAGAATCCAACCATGTGTAACCCCCCTAGTACTGAGAAAATACCCATCTGTCACCCCTGGCTACGATAGGAAATATGTTAACTATGTCCTCCTTCTGTGAACCCTATCAACAGATCTGTCTCTCGTTATTTTCAATTTATTTTCAATTTGTTTTTATTTATGGGTGTCCCAGCACGTTGAAAAAACTAGTGGCACCATGCCTCAAAGCTGCTGAGTCTTATTTTGCACATCAAGTAGTCAACGCCCAGCTTACAATTCTCTGTACTTCCCTAAAGAGCAAAGGACAGTAAAAGAAGAGGCTTCAGGATGAAAATGGTCAACTGTGTGATCAGACGAGTCAATACGTGTACATCTGTAGCAAACCATTAGTAAATGACCTTTGTGCTGATTGTAGAGTAGATTGAAACTACCTAACTGAAACTATTTTTTTTTTTTCTACTGTGAAAAAATATGTCCCACCCATAAACTGCTTGCTTTTATAATGGAGTTTGGTTTAACAGTCTGTCCACTCAAAAGACGGTCAGAAGAAGAGAGTATTGTAATGTTAATAATTCACATAAATTAAACTGACCTACAATCTAATAATGAACTTTGTAAACAGCATAAACTAACGTAGAAAGTAGGGCTGTTTTCTCTCTGTTTGTTGTAAAAGGTCATGTAATAAGCACAAACAGGTGTCAAAATAGAGACAGCAGTTCTGCTTTGCCACAGTAATGTAATTAGATTACAGTAAAGTCACACTGGACAGACATTGGACAGATCTGATCTACAGATCAAATGTGTGCATGCTGGAGAGAATTCCACCATCCTGTGTACGCCATGTGCATGTTGCCTATCCTTTTATGCTTTTTAGCCATAATGCGTGATTGTACAGCTGCTGAGGTCCTTCTTTGATCCACTGCACACTCTCCACAGCATGACCACACTTCTGACAGGTGCATGTAAACACGAAGATCTAAACCAAGCCGCAAGGTTTTTAGTGTATCAGTTCAATTCATTTCTCTAGCATTCAGTTCGGTTTGAGTTAGTTCAAATCAGTCAGTTTAACAAGTCAATTTAAATATGATATATGGTACATTAGCTGAAACTACATTTGGTGTTGTGCTTTCATATAAAGACACCATACCTCATCACAAAATCCATCACTCTGTGTCTGTCCATGCAGAACGTGAGATCATTGCTTTTATGTTCCAAGAGAAAATCGTCATTGTAATATTGCAATTGAATAATTTAAGTGAGATGGATGAATGGATTATTAATGCACATTGAGTGAAAACATCCAACTGATGGCAGTAGGATGCTTCTCATTCACTTGCTCACCATTGCCAAGAATTTTGGATCATGCACATTTCCTTTGATTATCCCTCTGTGTAATTGTCTTTTTACAGCTCTGCAATAACTCTTCATTACTGTCTGTGTCTGTTTATGATGTTATTTTAATTCATATTTATCATCCCTTTTCTTTTCACTTTATGAACTTGTGTAATGATATTGACACACTGTGAAGCCTCATGCTGTTTAAACAAGGTGGCCCCATTGCGAAACTCATGTTACATCTTCTTACATCAAGTGTGAATCTTTTATTCAACACCCTCAGTGCATGTACATTTCTGACTTCAAGCTCAACTGGCAACTTGTTTTCACAGTGTATCTTTTTGACGTCTGCCTCCTTTCGTCCTCTGCTTGCATGCTGCTATGGCCATGGCCCAAACTATGGGTCTTCCTACAGCCAATCTGCCATCTTGCTGCCTGTCAAAGCTTGGCTCAGCAGGCACATTAAAGCCTTTCACCTCATCCTTACGCCAGCAACGCCATGTCAGCCCCTGCCGCCGCTGTGCCCGTCACATGCCACCTAAGTAGTTTTGTAAGTTCTGTCACATTACAGGGACCCATTATTTTGTGTTTTATATTTTTATCATATTATTATAGATTTGTGATATGTCCATAGAATAGTGGATGTGTGAGGTAACACATGAATATAATGCATTGAAACACACACTGTAAGCACACTTTTGGAAAGGTTTAAGTCATTTTTACTGTGGTCTCCTAAACTGTTTGTGTCATTAATCTGTTTTTAGAAGAAGCTGTTATATGTTTTGTTTGCTCACTCCTGCAGAGATTTATCTTGTGTTCCCTGTAGCTTAGTGGCTACGTTTTACTAGAATATGAAGTAGAGTTGATTGATACTTTGAATTGTGTTTTGTATCATAGGGTGAGATGTGTATTCACAATTTTCTCTTTTAGGCTTTATTTTCCAGTTTATCAGAAACCACTATTATAGTCATGTTTTCTGAGTCTGTTGGGTCGTTAAAAAAACAACAGGTTGCCTCCTTTCGTCTCCCCTCAGCATTTAACTCTGGCTGGTGTCCCATGTGTGCAGCATGCTCATAAGCAAAGGAATTAAATGTACTGTTTCAGCCCATTACCTTTAGCATCATTTACCCTCTTAGTAACTATGTCAATTTAAAAATTGTCACAAAATTTTAATTAGTACCTGGATTGATTTCCTTCACCTCTTTATCTGCCATGCCATCCAAATTGAGTATTTATGCATGCCTACACAAGTCCCATCAGTGTAATAACTTACCATGTGTCAATATAAAGACCCTCTGCAACACGTGTTTCTCATACGTTGCCACTTTTCTTAAAATATGCAATGGGTTTTTTTTTCATTTCTTTGCCTTTATTGTCTTCTTTCCTCTGTTCTCAGGCCAAGCAACTGGAGAGGAGGGAGAAAGAACTGGCCAGTATCTCCAGTTTCTATAGGGAGCAACTAGAAACACTGGAGAAAAAAGTAAGAACCATTTTCCATCTTATAAAGATGTGTGTGGGGTGGGGGGCAGCCACACTTTCAATATTTGACATGTATAACAGGAGAGCTGACTAACGAGATCATCCTGTAGGCTCTCACTGAAAAGAAGTCTTTACACATCAGGAATATCAAAACAAGTCTTAAAGTGACATATTACTCATTCTCCTTGGAGAGTAAAATCTCATCGAGACACAAGACACTCTTTCCTATCTTGGAAATGTCAAGCCCACGTTGCGGAGTCAAAATGTAAATGAATTGAAAGTTTCAGCAGGCGGATGAGAGTCACGACTCGCTGTTGATGGACCAGCACTCAGGAGAGGTTTCACAGCGCTGTCTCTCTCCGAGCGCTTCAGTTGTCTAATCAAATGTACTGTGCTTTTCTCATCACTATGTCCTCTTGCCAGCAACCCTGTGGTCTTTTCAAAAATAGAAAAAATAAAAGCTGTTTGTTGGGTGCTTTTAAGAAATTATGACTTGTGTTCCCTCCTCCTAAACACTAATGCATTGTTGATATTTTTCACCCTGTAAAAGCCAAAAGCACAGTGCTTTGATAAATGTTGCTTACAGGGTAAACTAGGACAGATTTGTTAAAAGACTTTGTGAGGAGCAAGGTTGCCACTGGTGTATGATTATAGGTCAAGAAAAGAACTGCTTTAAGCTCCTCGGGATGGACAGACACTTAAAGAACAAGAGGTGGGAAAGTAAAATTATAGAGTGCAAGTAAAGTAAAGAAATGAAGGAAGCTATCATAAAAACACAGACTACAAGCCCACTTAAAAACAACAGAGATTGTAAGATGCAGGGGATGCATCGAGGAACTGCACAAATATTATCTTTTTTTTTTTTTTTTTATCAAGGATACTTTGACAGTAACTGAAAACAGCACACGCATTAGGTGGACACACATACGCAGTCACACTCCCCCGGCCCTCCTGTGTTTCTCCCCTCACACCCACAACCTTCCCTCCAGTATTCAGGAGATGCTCTTTTGGGACTCAACCTCCCCTCCACCCATTTCCCCATCTCTCCCTCCGTCCAGCAGGACCCATCAGGCAGACGGGGGACCTTATCTAGTCCCTGGCACTTGCCTCCTTTAGGCCTCTGAGAAAACCTTTTACATAGCCGAGTTAAATGGAAGGGCCCATGCACACGTGCGGCAAGCAGCACACGCTGCAATGCTTGACGGAGGAGACTGATTGGCAGAAGAGTGGAGGATGCTCTATCTTTCTCCGCTCGCCGCTGCAGTCGCTTTTTCTATCACCTTTTTTTTTTTTCCCACATCTCACTTGCTCGTAGCTGACCTGCATGCGGATGAGGGAGTGAAAAAAAGGGGGACTGAGAGGGAGAGATAAAGAGGCTATATGGACTGTGCATTAAACAGTCTATCCTGAACCGGCACCCTGAGCCGGCGTCCATCTCCCTCCTTCTCTTCCTTCATTTTCCAATCTAGCACTCCATTCATCCAGGCCTCCTTTCATGCCCCCTTTCCTTTACCTGGCCTATTTTTCTTCCTTTCACTCTCGTACCTGTGGCAAATACCAGTTGGGCTGAAATAAATGGCCACTTAAAAGTTGAATTGTGGCTGACACAGGTCATAGTCATATATACAAAACACAGCTTGAAACAGTAATATGTCTCACTTTTCACAAAATTTCTGTTCCAAGCATGTTAAGGCTGCTTTACGTTGCTCTGTCAGGTTCTTCCTCATAGTCAGTGACAGATCCTGTTAATGCAAAGCCGAGATTTAAAGGTGATGAATGCCGCTGTCTAAGTGTGCATATCAGTCTGTGCTTTTATTCTGAGTTTCTCCATGTGCGCGTGCACAAGCAGACACTTGTGCTCATGTAATTGCGCTGTTTGGATGTGCTGATGATCTGAAGCAGATATTTAAGCCGAAGGTAAGAGCATCCAGATTAGAAGGAGAATCCACTGATAATTGGTGTGTGATCTTCCCCTGAATCAACATTTTACTGTGGCTTAGCAGCAGCCCCTTCTAATAGGCTCATACCTCTGTGTATGTGTGTGTGTGTGTGTGTGTGTGGTTGATTACCTGTATGAAAACACACACAAGCACACGCTGGTGTCCAGTTTGCCTAAGGGATGAATGACAATAACAGACTGTTGTGTTTGTTTAAAGGCTGTGGATGCTGTCATCTGACAGCACTGAGTCCTGTGTGTGTATGTGTGTGTTTATTGTGACAGGTTTGTGTGTATGTTGTCACTTCAGAAGTAATTGTGATAGAGTGGCCAATCCACTGGGCAGCATTGTATTTCCCCTCCTCCGCATACACACACAGGTTTACACACTAAAAGACATCCCAAGACTGAACCCCACCAACATACCAGTGCATCCCCCCCCCCCCCACCCTCCCTCCCTAATCTCTTCCCAGTTTACAGGTAGAGTATATCTGTCTCCCTGTGGCAACATACCCGGTGACTCTGTAAACAAGTCTCAGTTTAAAATTCACCTCTTTTAATCCCCCCACCCCTCCTTGAAAAAATTAATCCGCCTTCGTCCAGGCGCTGAGCGTGAAACAACCCCTCCCTCAGAATCCTGACATCAGCCCATCTGAATCCACTGCTGCTGGAGGGTGTTCAGACGAGTGTGCATACAAGGATCATCTCAACACAAGCATTCACATACAAACACAGATTTAGTGACACACCTGCATGTATGCAAGCTCACACACACACACACACACACACACACACACACTAATCCCCTCCACGAGTCTTTCCAGCATCCCCCAAAACCTTGATTTTCCCCCATTGAGGGTTATCATCCCCCCTTTCTGTCTCTCCACATTGGGCTTTTGTCCCCACGGGTGCAAATGACTGGGAAGAGCTCAGGGTGTGTATGCCAGTGATAGTGCTGCCACTTCTCCACTGTCACGAGAGCGGAGCTGGGGCTGTTGCTCTCGCTCTGTTCTGTCAACAGACACAAAAAAACATGTTGATACACATAGAAGCAACACACAGCCTTGTGGTCGCTCAACATTTTGACTTGATGAGGTGTACCTGCCAGTCCAAACACTGCCTTCACACTGTCCTCATTTCCCCCCATATGACCGTATTCTGTCAGCAACCAGGGACATGATAGTTGTATCATCCCTCCCTCCTATCAAACTGCTCATTTTGTAAGTCTGCATGGATAAATGCATAGAGTGGTTCAAAATGTTAGTTTGTGTGAATTAGTTCCCATTCAGAAGAATGTGAGATACCTGAGAATCTCTCTAGAACAAGATGATTTTCAACATGGTTTACAAAATTGTTTTTCAATTTTGGACCTTGGTCAAGGCAGAAAGAATATTTCTAGGTTATTATAAGAGAATATTTGTTTTACCAAACTAGGCAACAAGGGCAAAATTTTATATTTGCGAAGCACTGATTTGAACAGTGGTGGTAGTTTCACCAATTAAACATTTGTCACCAATACATTGCATTGAATTGCATTATAATTTACCTGTATGGATGAGTGCTGCATGTCCTACAGTATGGAACAGAGCATTCATTACCTGAGGCACAATCTGTCTGTATGCAGAAAATCTATATTCTCTAATTTAATCAATTAAATGTTTATGATGTTGCAATTTGTAGTTCCAAACCAGATTGGATTGTTAAAATTGTCACTTGTGGGTTTTTTTTTTCCACAACAATGATTCCCACTATGGCGACATTGCTAAATGTCTTCATTTGTTTATCGTCTTCCATGTGGGAGGCACTGTATCAACTACTGCCTTGGTAGGACACACATCGTCAATGAGAAGTTCACTTTACCTTTAAACCCTCTGCTTCCCTTTCTGGTGCCCTACTCTCTGTGTCCTGTGTAATCGGAGGCACCCCTGGGTTTAAGCCCCTGTGGAGCCCTTTTTTTTATCTTGGCTCAAACATGGATATCCCACAAGGCAACTACAGACTTTCAAGTTTCAGCTCAGCTTTCCTCTGTTGAGCAGACCCGCTGAGCCCTTGACCTTAGGCTAAAGGCTAAGGTGCTAACATGTGGCTAACTTTTTACCACTATGCCAAAGTATTAGCTAACTCACTCCCAACAAGAAGACTTACAGTCTCATTCTTGTCCATCAATCAAGAGTTATCAAAGTGGTATCAAATTAACGTTTTTATTGACCAATGTTAAAAGCTTAGTAGATTAATAAACCAGCTGAACAGGAGTTCTGAGGTCTGGCACAAAACGCTGAGATAAAGTCCACTTGATTTCCTTTGGAGTTGCAGTCCTTACCCCCCCTGTTGAGGTGTAGTATTTAAGCCTAGTCCATGTATTAGCAATGGGGAGACTTAGCAGCAACGGGAGTCTAATCCTGAATTCTGTCTTCTGTGATTCTGGAAAATCCAATATAGCACATCCAGGAAACATAACTGGCAGGGATAAAGTCTTACACCTGGGCATGTTTGACATTTCCACATTGTGAATTACCATGACAGCCAAAAATGAAACTCAGACGACATAAGAAAGGTAAGGTGTAGTTAGACATATTTTGTTAACACTCATGTTCTAATATAAGTTGCTGCCCACGTGTAAGAATTTTAAAAAAGATTGATTGAAAGATTTAAGAATGGGGACATCATCTTCCTGCACCAAGGCCAGACAAACTGCATGTGGATGAGATCAACCACGTTTTATAGGTTGTTGTAAGTCCCCTTAGAGAAATAATAACTCTTTTATTGGCATTTTTCCTCAATCACCCGCAACAATTTCTGTGATGACTGCAATTGAAATTGACTGAGCAGATATTTCAACATCGCTGATTGGGTTCAGGCAAAATACCCTCTCCTCTTTCATTCTAGACTAATCACTTCTATTTTACTGTCTTCTTTATAAAGAACAGTAAAGAAAAGGATGGAGGGGCAGATTATTACATTGTAGTGAATACGAACAGATAGGATTAAAGAAAAAGATGCCTCTGACATTACTTGAGTTCTTTCCAGCAGCAGACATTCAGATGAGGAGTAGCTTGTCTGCGGATCAGTGTGAAATAATGAGATATGAAAATGACTAGGGGGCACTGGAGGAGTAGAGGGCTAGGGATTGTGGAGGAGGTTTATGTTTGATCCCATCTCTTTCCCTGCTCAGTCACTTCAATTATCTTCCGCTCCTATCACCCCATCTATTGGGAATATAGGGAATAATTAAGTAAAAGCATGAGTGCTGCGGTTATTGGTTTAAAATGGTGATTACTGCACAGTGAGTGTGTGTGAGAGGGTGGCGAGAGAGTTTTTGCTTCGTGTTTGAGGCATTCTAGACAAACTCTATTTCATTTCAAAGCCTGAAAAGTGATCATTCTTCATCATACAAAGCTGGTCATTTTAAACATGTTCTCAGTGCTGTGGTTTTCTAAAACCTCTTATACTCTTGACTTTTTCCAAGTCAGTACATCGCCTTGTGAGCAGCTCTGAGCATGATGCAGAGTAGTTAACACTGTGACCATTGATTACTCCTGTAGAAGTGTGCTGGATACAACCTTGCCCTCAAGGCACAGACTCCATCTGTGTAGTAATTGCTGATTAAATGACATTTTTTTTCTTGCATGAAATAAAACATTATGGAGTACCGACTGGCCATCAGCACTCAGATTTGTAAGCAGCACTGTAAAATTCAAAAGGTCACTAATTTAACAAATGTGACATTTCCAATTGTCCTTTATGCATTTTGCTTATCATTGCTGGATTATACGAGTTTGAATTGAATCTAAAAAAAAAAGGTTGTAACAATGATAATATTATCTAGATAACACAAGTTGTCAAGCTGTAATTCATGGGAGCTGATTTGACGACTTTCAAAGAGTCCATCTTGGTTTTTTCTTTAATGTTTTTAAATGATATGTGAAATGAAAATTGAATAAAGTTAAAGCCTGTGAACAAGTTGTCACATCATTAAAAGCAGCATATGCCTGAGCAGCCCACTTTATATTCTAAAGATAAAGTGAAGTGGAATTTCTGCAGAGCTGCAAAATACCCCTGAATTGATTCTCACCTTTCTGTCTCCGTCTGTCTTTCCCTCCAGAACCTTGACAACTACAAGCAGACGGCTGAACAGTACAACCAGGCAGCTACTAAAGCCGAGGCTCACATCCGGTAAATACTGTGAATTAGCCTTTGCAACACCCTTTTCTGTGGAGTGAACCATTTAGTGTGCTCATTACATTGTTTTTCTTTACTGCGTCAGTACAGTTATGCTTTTATGAGCTTATCATAGGCTGAGGCAGTTTGCTGAATGCACCTGTAAATAATCTATTGGCTGAGGTTAGGATGGTTTGTTTGTCTCTGGGCTAACACTGCATAGCTAATTGTAAGGCTGACTTTGTATGCCAAATTAGAAAAAACCCTCTGCACAGCGGATGACAGAGAGAAAGCAGCTCTGATGAACAGGATGTCCACACAACAGAAAGCAGATTTGGGCACAAACCTGAGTGTGAAGGCTGTTTGTGATGTTAGTATGCTGTTAACCCCACATCTCGTGCAGCAGTCTAACAGCCAAAACATTGTTTTCCACACATACGGTGATGAGGCCAGGCGATAATTTACCATTGTCACTTATTATCATCACATCTAAGAGTTTTGTGACAAAATTCTCATATTAATATCAGGACTCACCAGTTTCCTCTTTAGATGAGTGAGAACTTAAATCCTGCAGACATCTGTCACAGCATGAGAGTTTAAATACTCAAGAATATATTGAAAAGCATAATTTGGAGTTTGGTCTACTGAAACAAGTATTTCAAATGATGTGATAAAGGTAGTTTTGAATTTTTATCATGCAATTTTGCCACAGCATGCAAAACAAAACAATATCTAGATGCTGCTGCTCCACTGCTGTTAGGTGTTCTCTCCAAATATATTGATTGTCTGTTAAGGTAATACTTGCTACTTGTTTTTTCTTGTTTATTTTCAAGCCTGTTGCCTCCTTTCTCTTTTTCTTGTTTATTTCCTCGCTAGACATGGCAAAGACAACGAGAAAGTTATGACAGAAATTATCAGTATCATTGTCTGTGTTCTCTCCAGTGCTCAGAGAGACAACTTGAATGGTGTAAAGCAGATTAGCTGGTTTGGAATATGTATTCTCTGCTCTGAATGGACTCTAGATTTCATGTATAGATTTGTACAAAAATTGATATATTCGCGTGGCATATTGTAACTCTTATCACTCTGTCTGATGTGTATTAGAATTTTGACATTAATATCCTTGTTTCTTTTTCTAAAATATAGATATATATAATGATGCACCTCGATATTATCATTTGTCTTGTAGCCACTACCAGCTTTGCAATCATGGCAATAAATAACCAACGGCATGGCCTTTTTATATTGCCCCATTCTGCTGGTAGGAAAACAGAAACAGCAGGATTTCACAAGTAACAGAGGTGCTCTTCTGGGATGGCAGAGTTCAGACCTCATCTGCTGTCAAAAAATATGTCAGTTTCATTCACTGAACCACCACCACACCGGCTCCCACAGTGTGTGAGGGCCCTGCCAATTTACGCCCCTCTGTAACACCCATTCTCACCCCTTTTTTGGAAGGAGAGGGAGCCAAAGAGCTCTGTAAATCCAATTTAGTCAGAAAACCATTCATTTTCCCTTTTCCCATGTGCATGACAATAATTAGCGCAAAACTAACGAAAGATGGCTAATTAATTCAGATCTTTCATTTTCAACAGTTATTCTCACATGCTCGCTCCTCACCTTTTGGTTTTCATCAACACGTAAAGCCTTTGCTCTTCTACTCTCTCTTGTGTGTCTTATTGTGCAACATTAAAACCAGAACGACAGTTAAAATTAAACAACTCCAAGACTAAATGTGTAGAAGTCATAATGTTGGAGACATTTATTTTCCCTCTGCTGCCAGCCGTGTCAAATGGATTCAAGTCTTGTGAGATCCTCCTGGAACTAACAATAATAATTTAATATTGATTTAATTAGTTAAAAGTAATAAGTTTTGCTTCATTTTTTGTAACATTTTCTTCTCCCTCCACTTAACATGGTGTACTGTATATACAGATATTGCACATGTAGTTATTAATTAACCTGAGACCTTTCCATTGAAGGTAATATAAATTTGTGGCTCAAGTCATTAAAGGGTTTGCTAATGTGGTGGTGGCAGAGGCATAATTGAATTTGAAACAAACTCTCTACAGTATCACTAACATCTGAATACATCTGTCATGTCCTAACAAGGTGGGAATGATAGAAGTCACCACCACTGTCAGTTTACAGTTTCACAGCATTAGTTTGTTACTTTGCATTTAGGCTTTGTGAGGTCAGGTACTCTTCCTTTAAATGACAACCTTCAAGCTTTAGTCACATGACATCCCCTTCTCTGCTTAGTTTAAACTGTCATACATGGGAAAAATATAAAATACTCCTTGAAGCAAGTGTATGAATGTTGTTATTTCTGCTAAGTGTAGTAGCACATTGTCTGGAAACAGAAATAGGGAAAGTGTAGATGCATGGTCTTTTGCTAGCTTTGCAGTGCATGATGGGCAGTGACCTCATCCACAGCACTGCCATCTTCATGCACCTGGCTCATTGAATTTGACAGCACTCAATTCGAGTCCAAAATTTGGTCCAAATGATTACATTAGCAAGGATTTGCTATTGTCCATAGCTGCATGGAGGAGGTTAGAAGATCAATTCTGCACGAGTTTGCAGAAAGAAGAGCATTTTGTCCTGCCACAATGTGTTTTTTTTTAAGTGCTAGCACGTGCACACACATTTGCGTGCACACAAACTTTCGCTCGCTCGTTCTATCTCTGCCACACATACAGGCACACTTTGTATTCAGGCAGCCATGTGCTCGTCATGTTCTGTCAGCATTTGGGCAGCGTTTCATTGTGCCGTGGTCACGCTGTCATTTCACACTACACTGACCACCCAGTAATTATTCTATTTACCCAGTGCTGAGGGGAGGGGGAGCAGGGGGGGAGGCTGCAGCACGGTCTAACACGTAATGTAGCTACAGTATGTCTTTTCCTTCTGCCTTTGTATCTGCCTCCAGTTCTGCTTGTGAATTTTAAAATAATTTCATTCACTAATCTCAGACGCTTGTTATTTCTCTAACTGTAGTTGTAACTTTGTCTGCTTTCATTTATTGTGCTCAGCCTTTTTTTTTTCTTGGAACTTCTATCTTCGTCTGTCTTGACGTTTTTGTGTGTATGAGGAAGAGGAGATAGAAAAAAGATAATTGCTTCCTGCTTCAGTGGGACATAACTAAGCTCTGGATAGTCTTGATTGTATTGGTTGTACTGTTGCACTCAGCCTGCACATCTGCTCATAGAATGATGTGCCAGCCAAATCATTGGCTGATGACGCCACAATCATATGCACAGAATAGGCTTAAAGAACAACACAGAAATGACAGAGGATATGTGAGAAAAGGCAAAGGGAATCCTGGAAAGGCTTTACAAGCAAGGATGAGGTGAGGCTTCACCACTTTATGAAACACGATTGTCTAAAGGAGATTACTACATGGCCTCAGGAACACTTTGTAAAAACACAGTTTGTTAGCAAATGATTGCATTCTGTTTTTATTGATGTTTTACACAGTGTCCCAACTGGATAGTAAGACTAGACTTTGTAAGTATGAAGGTTCAGATCTCTTTATAGACTGTTTACAGGACGAGGGTTTAAAATGTGATAGAAGCAACCATGGCTAGCTGGTGGAGGGAGTGTATCACAGAGCCCCATAACCCCATTTGGGGAGGCAGAAATCAGGTATAGTGCTCTTGATTCAGTTATAGGGGACAACAGCATCACAAATCCCTTTTAGCCATTTCCACTTGTTTGACAGTTATGGTACTCCCACTTTGGCTGCTATTTCCTGACTGTGATTCTAGGACCGGCCCCCAAATAGTTTGAGTGCAAAAGTTTAAGATTAAAGGTGCCTCTCACACCTGAGGAGGGTACTTAGTTGATAGCAGGGCAACAAGATGGAAGCCCCCAGGGATATTGCCTCTCTATTCCTGCATCTGACTGCTCACACTCTAAAATATTATCCTCGAGTGGGGACACAGTGAGTGGAAAAATGTTATCAAGTGCCATTTTCTACTCGCCTTGCCCAAATACATGGGGCATTTTAGAGAAGTTCATCCATTAGCCTGGCCTTGGGGTACCAGACTCCCAATATTTTCTCAAAATACCTCACCTAAGAGACCCACAACATTGCAGCTGAGCTTACTTTAAGATCTAAAAATCCATTAATCCTCTTTAAGAACCTTGTTACCCTCAAAGTGTTAGCAAAGACAGAAGCTAAGTGAACCTCAAGTGGATGTCTGTGTGAGGATTCAGCATGAAGTAACTGCTGACAGTTTGTGGTTAAAAGACCACTTTTATGTGGGTTTGTTATATCTGCTTTATTCTGTATGTGTCTATTTGTGTGTGTGTGTGTGTGTGTGTGTGTGCGTGTGTGTGTGTGTGTGTGTGTGTGTGTGTGTGTGTGTGTGGGTAGCATGTCCAATTAGTGAAACAGACAGGTAGCTAACTGTAAAGGTCTCTGTGCCCCACAAGGTAGTAGACTGCTAGTCATTATAGAGACAATACTTGTCTGCACTGTGGTGCTACAAAGATTTACCATTAAGACGGAGGGCTACAGTCATTTCTACTCTCTACCTCTGTTACTGCCTCTATGCAGTATATATAAATAGTATAGGGACACCTACACACACACAAACACTCCTGCACAAGATTACAGTTACACACTGGTCAAATTTAATGCGATGAGATGAGAAGACTACATTTCTTCCACAGCGCCGACTAATATGTTACTTTCGTCACAGCTACATTAAACAGATTTTCATCCTTTAATGAACACTTTCTTTTATTATTTTCAAGTGAACGGTTGTGTCTATTTAAGAATCAGATTAAGTCTATTTGCCCTTCAGTAAAAACACAAGACTTGTCTGCAACAGGAGCTAGGTCAGGTCTCTTTGATTTGCCACAGATCTTGGGTCTGTATTTAAACTTAATTCCTCAACGGAAAAGACTGGACTCGCTTTTAACTCTGACATAGTGGTGTGTCATAATCACATCAGAAAAATGTGTTTTTCAAGCAAGACACAGAGTGTTCAGTGCAGGGGAAATTATGTCCTGTTCCGCTTTTTGACCTTTGCTGCTTGCTAATTGGTGGTCCATCGCACTGCTGTCAGTGTTTGTGTTCTCTATTTGAGCCTGTCTTAGTACTTGGGGCTATTTGGATTGTGTCAGACTGCATTTCCCTTTGGGATTGGGTAGGGTTTTGAAGATATATTTTTTTCTTATTTTCTGGTGCATTGTCTTTTTTGTTTGGCAGTCACAGTATAGAGAAACAGGAAACATAGTGGCAGCAAGGACAAAGACCTAACATGGATATTGACACAAAGGGACATTTGAAGTACAGTAGAATAGCTGGCAGTGTGAAATGCAGCAGGATGTATGTCAGTGAGCTTCATGAAAGACAAAGTAAGACATTAATATGTAAAAGCAAATTTCTCGGATATTTTGCGTTGCTCTTTGTGCAGTATAGATTTGAAAGCTTCCCTGTTTTTTCAAAACAAAAGTAAAGTTGTTTAAAGAAAAGGACTTCACAAATTAAAAGACACAAAACTGGAATTGAAATTGTTGAAAAAAAAAAAAAAAAGCTGGCGATGGAAGTTTGATAGCAGCGAAACGCTCCAGAGAGCAAGTCTCACCCTGCATCACCCACAAGTCGAGTGAGTCGTCCAACCGCAAGGTCTCCGGATTGAAAAGTTATCAGCGATGAGATGTCACACACAAACACACGTGCACATGTGCCCCTTATCTTGTTCCCGCATGTCACCTGTTTTAATGAAACACTCTCCTTATCCCCTCCCATCTCTCTCTCCCTATATTCCACAAAGTGAGTTTGGTGGGGATCAATCAGCCGGGCTAACAGAGTGCGAATTGTTCTCCCACATTCCTATCTCCCTCCAGTACTTCAGCTGTCAGCGCATGAAGATACGGCCAGAGTTCTGCCTGTCTTCAGTCCATGGCCTGTACTTGTTTTTGATTGCTCTTCCCATTTGAGACAGAGACTTTGTAAGAGTTTTGGTGAAGTGGAGATTAAACGTAGCAAAGTTTCTTGGTGTTGTCATATTGTGATGTGAGCTTAGGATTTAAGTTGGCTGTGTCACTTAGCAAAGGTAGGATAAGTGATTATTATGACTACCAGAATAATCATAGCTTCTGAGTGATGTCAGGACTCAGACAGACCCTCACAGGCTTTTTGAATTAATTCAGTAGTCCTGATTTCATGTGATTCTGAAAGTGAGATTCCTGCCAGTTGTTACATAATGTTGTTAATGTTATCCTTATGGCAGTATCATAAAAGCTTTACAAAGCCTCTAACATTACAAGATGCATGCTCTGTCGTTCCTTTTGATCTCACCCCAGCCATGACATCTTTGATCCTCTCTTCCCTTCCACTCGGCGTAATATTAAAAACCAAAAGTACAATGCCATGGCTGCAGCTTTAAAGGAGCCCAAATCCTTGTCATCATACATTAATAACCATTCACACACCACACACACACCACACACACACCAACACAAACAGCACCAACTTAGACACAGAGAGAATAATAAAATGCTACGCCTTTACGATCTTTCCTTTTTCTTCTTATTGCTTTATTCCCCAATGTCACGCTTTGCAGCGGCGCAGAACTTGAGCTCTCTTCATAAAAACCACACACTGCCAAGGTGAGACAAAAAATAATGAGAAACTTTAACGATTTGAGCCTAATCTTTCTCCCCAACTCTGCTCGTATTTATGCAAAACGTCACAGGCAGAAAGCAATTGGAGTGTTGTTTTGCTTCCTCTCCCTGCAAAAGTTAGCTATCAAACTAGCTGGGGCGGCTAATGTTTTTCTAATAAGAGCTCACCTCTAATTTCAGTCAAACGAGGCAGTTGGTGCAGATTAGCAGAGGCAATTTTCTGCTTCAGATTCCATTATTAAAACACTCCTGCTATCAGAAAGTTTCTCTTGTTGAATTGAAAAAAGTTTTTTTTTTTCTTTCCCCTGAGCTTGGATTAATACCTTGGGGCTATTGTTGCTGTTATCTCCTGCTCTTAGGGAGTAATTCAGAATGCCGACCAGCTGTCAGAGTGCAAAGTCAAACATCAGCATGGTTGTATCGTTTTTATCATGTGATTGAAACTGTGCTGGTTTTAAACTGACCACCACAACAATACAGTCATTTTCAGAGCAACAATACAAATCCTCTGTTTTCAAGAGCTGATCTGGGCAAATCCCCTCCTTTCAATCTCATGTGAACATAATGTCCCTTTTAATTTGAATGAGAGTCATCCAGCCCTAAACCCTACATCCTGAATCATAAAGCTATGAAGTATTTTAATAATGACTCAGGCCAACAGCTCAGATGAGAGCATCCGGCTTTAACATGATTGAAACTCTGTTCGTCCGCTCTTAATAACATCAGCCAGTGAATTATATTGACCCTGATAGCACCTTATCAGCGTCCCGGCTAAATGAGTGTCATCCTGATCACCAAGTGCCGTGGCGCCACACAATATGGCAGAGGTAAAATGCAGATTGCGATGGTTGCCATGGGTTACTGTTTGTCCATGCAAGCTGCAAGGGTTATTTGTCATTTAATATGTCACTGTCACATTCTGTCTCTCTCTCTGTCTGTCTCTCTCTCAGGTTGCATTCACTTCGCTTTTCATGAATATTCTCTCCTCCAGTGATTTATTTAATCCTGTCGCTCTACCCTCCACTGCACACACACACACACACACACACACACACACACACACACACACACACACACACACACACACACACACACACGCACGCACTCAGACTACACAATACACCTACCAGTGCAGAGAAATATCTGCCACAGTCTTCCTTGTGTAGTTTATCTCATGCACACACATGTGCAGTGCATTTACAAAGCGCAGTTCACACACTAGGCTGCACACAAACACACACTATTGTGTGTGTTTGTCAGTGATGCCAGGGTCTACTGAGCTTATTCATATGTGAAGGATGCATGATTCTGTAATTGCTTTGAGGTATGGCATGAGGACAGTACTCTGAGTGTGTGTGTGTGTGTGTGTGTGTGTATGTGTGTGTGTGCATACATGATTGCATATTTGAATGTCAGCTGGTCAGCTTCCTGAAATACAGAACATGTTTCATCATGTTGAATGAAGCCATGCGTCTCCTGATCAAGTTGAACACTAATTCTATGTCTGTCTTTAGCTCTTTTTATACAGTACTGTGTTGGATACAGGCTCTGGCATTGTATCATGAGTTTATTACAAAATTACAAAACATAAGATAATAAATGTCCACAAGAAGTCTTGTCTCATTTCAAACAGAGAGAGCAGATACTTTCTTCTATTCGATTCTATTTCAGCTTCCTTTTTAGTTCATTCTTGACCTTGGAAACAGCAGTTACCAGAAGTAGGTATGTTAAGTAGAGCAACTGCTTAACATACCTTGAGTTCATATTGTTGGTCATCATATTCTATTCTATTCTGTTCTATCTGACTTTCTTCATTTCTGTTTTGTTCTCTTGTGTTCTTTTCTATTCTGTTTTTTTCTGTTATGATATCTTCTGTTCTGTTTTGCTCTACTCTATTCTGTTCTGTTCTATTCTTTTCTGTTATGTTCATTTCTAGTCTTCTTGAATTTCTTCGGTCCTGTTCTATACTGTTCTCTTCTGTAGCTGGTGGACTGTGTGCAGTGAGAGCTTGTAGAGGATACAGCACTGTGAATAATAAGTTGTGTCTTTGTGTGTACTGTATGTGCGTGTGCGTGTACATATCCATATCCCAATCCTTCCAGTTACGAGTTCTGTCACAACAGCAGGTAAATTACTACAGGCAACAGAGCACTCAAGGATTACCCTCATGTAGGATTAGCATTCACTACCTGTGTGTGTGAGTGTGTGTGTGCATGCGTGTGTGTGTCTGCGTGTGTTTGTGGGTGTGGATATGATTGTGTGCTTTTGTCTACACACATGTACTGTATGTGTGAGCACGATAAAAAGAAAAAAAGAAAGTTTGACTTTGACTCCTAAGCTGCTTTGTCAATGCATAATTCATCTCTCTCCACAAGCTGCACCTTGAAGCTTTTGAAACTATCTTAGCTTTTCCAACCGCAACTAAAACAAACCATAAACAATCTGAGGTGTTTTTATTTTCTTTTGCTCTTCATACGAATAAATGCCACCGAACAGACACTGTTAGCGCTGCTGTTACTGTGGTTTCAACAAAGCCTAACTTGAAGGAGTTAGTACTGTTTAATCACTTGAAACTAAACCTGTCAATTTGGCACAGTTGAAATTAACAACTGTTTTGGTAGTTAGCTCTGTGATTCATTTTCTCAAAGCAATAAAGATGCCATTGTATCTTTTTCATTATTGTCAGAGAAGGATACTGTAGGTGTGTGTTGTGCTGTACTTAAGCTAACATTGAAGGATATTTCAGTTTTTTTGCAACCTAGGTCTTTCCTAGGTCCTAGGTTTCATGGCTGTTTACAACCACTCATCTCCTCCCTGTTGCACTCCTTCTAATAAGGCCACACTTAGGGTACAATGTTATGATAATTGCTGTGAGTGATCTTCAAAACTATGACAGTTAGGGTTAAAAAATATTTTTAAAGCAGGTTTTATTCATATCATGAGGAGAAATGTGCTACTTCACTTTACGATGTGTGAGTATCTGTGATGAGCTTTGAAGCTAACAGAGCAGATTTATACCCTGTTGAAGATATCCTGCCATGTCCCATTTCTGTTCTAGTAGAAAGGTTAAATTTGCCACTTTTAGTTAAGTAAAAGTATTTCTTAGCTTTAATCTGAAATGTCGATAAGGAAGATATAACATAAAGATTATTTGAAAATGAGACGCTTACTCATTTTAGTGGAAAATGTTTTTACAAATAAAAAGTGCACAATACTAATCAATCAGTATTTTCTGTTGATGCTTTTGTCAGTACTGATGAATTATTGTAGCACTACTGGTAGAAAAATTACAGTTTTAGGCTTCTAAACTAGACAGACTCCAATGCACCGTCAAAAATTTACAACAAGAGATTTGAGCATGTACAGTAACTGAAGCTGTGTTATAATCACCCACCTCTCTGCCCTCTTGTTTCCTGTATAGACCCCGGCAGACTGCGTCTCTGTGCGCTGAGCTGCAGGCCCAGGTGCTCCAGTGCTACAGAGAAAATCCACAGCAGACCCTGCACTGCTCCAGCCTGGCCAAACAATACATGGCCTGTGTCCAGCAAGCCAAGGTAAGTGAGGGTCACAAACAGTCCGTGGGTGTGGGAGCGTGGAGGAAAAACAGTGTTATTTTTGGATAGGATGTTTGTGTGTGAATGTTTGCATGTGACCGGTAATGCTATTCTTTTCTACCTTCAGTCAGTTTCCCACTCCTATTGTTATTTTGTTTTGTTGCCATTATCTCTCTTTGCTCATTCCCTTTGAGTAACACACTTGGCCGGAGTATTTGGAGTAGCTCCCCTGTAAGGATAAATGCTTTAATTTGCTTCCAGTTTTTTTTTTTTTAAACACGACTGAAGGATAGCAGTTAATTAGCCAGACCTGGAGGAAGCTTGACAGTGACAGTGACAGTGGAACAAAAAGGTGAAGAGACAAATAATCCTTTCAGTCCTCATACCAAATCAGTTAACTTCTGAGAATTGTAATCTGCATGTTGGTTACTTTGACACTTCAAATAGGAAGCTAAATCAATGAGACATGCTTATTGAGCGGATTTATAAGTCAACGGGCGTGCACTGTGTTTTGGAACTTTCTGATAGGAAGATTACACCGTTATTAGTGTATTAAAATCAGTTTTGGCATTCAGCTCTTTGAAATGCATTCTGCTTTCTGCTGATGCTTTCGCAAATAGTGTTCAGACCCTACGCTTATCTACAAAGTGCTTATTTTACCCAATTTCTCCATCAAAAAACAATAATGAATGGGGCAATTTGCACATTATTATCATGACAAAACGCACTGATATGGCTCCAAAGTAGATAAAAGGCACAAAACAACAATTGGTGAATCTGGCAGTTTAAACGGTCGATAAAAGCAAGGCAAAGGCTCACAATAAAAGCAATCATTCTTTTTAAACTGGTTCAAAAGATCCATTTGCCATTGGGGATGTGACTCTTGGGGGGAGAAAAACGGGTATGTATGTGTTTGCATGCAAGTCAGTTTGTTAGGGTTTTTGTGAGCATATGTTGTATAAATTCAGATTGTGAGTGTAAAGTGCGAAGTGAAGGCAAGCTGTTTTCTCTTTTTTGAAGCACATGTTTAATTTAGGTTCAATCAGGCATATCCTTGACAGAGTGAGTGTGAATGAGAGTCAAAGAAAGAAATTGAGAAAAAACAGAAGAGACAGAAAGAGAGTAAAAGGGCAGATGAATGAAAAGGAACACAGCCTCAGTCCATATTGAACGTATCAATGCTGCTGCCTTCCCTCTGTGGCTGGTTCTGTTGTGGGCTGAAACCCAGACTCTGCTCTGTCCTCTGGAGACAAATGAAAAGTTCTTCTTGTCTATGCTGATGAAACAAACTGGATTTCACTGATTCAGACAGTAGCAAGGTTTCATCCAAACGTAGCACAATTTTAAACACATTTTGAGAGAATTGACCAAAGAAATTGCAAATTAATATGCATTTTGCAGTTATTGGGAGTTGGTTCCACAAGTGCCACTAATTCCTAATTGTTCCTTGGTTCCTGTACAAGAAGAGTTTGAGCGGCAGTGGGCCGGTTAAGTATCTGCAGGGCTCACAAAAAATGAGATAAGACAAGATAAAACTTTATTCGTCCCTCAGTGGGGAAACTCCTCAGCAGTGAGATGCAGCTGAGGAGGCGGGCATGTGAGTCAGTCAGGTGATGGTGAAAGATGGAAGATGACAATAAAAGGACTTGGTCAACCAGGAACATGACTGAAGAGGAGGGACAGAGAGACTGAGACACAGATGTCATGTTTTTTCTCTTTTCATCTCATCGGAAGGTTTCAGTCAATTAAGTCTTGAGATTCATGAGATGTGAAGTATGTTTCCATTGCACTTTGTTGCATTGTAAAAAAAAACCTTTCCACAGCTTAGCATAAAACTTTTTGTGAGACTTTATTCAAATGTTTGGTGTGTTCCACTCATGGATCCACACATGGATGGAAAGGCACCTTGTGCTTTAAAGGCCAAACGTTACCGTGTGCTATTGTAGACTGCATACCATGTATTAAGGCTGACTCTTTACTCTAGCCTGGGCCCTTCGCTGAATGTCGTCCCCTCTCCTTTCTCTCTTCAGCTGTCTCCATCAAATAAACGGAAGAAAAATATATATACATTTATATATATATATATATATATGTTTTAGGTATTTGTTTGTGGCACTGCAGGCCAAACTGTTGCATATCTCCATGAAGTTGGCTGTAAATAAAAAAAATCATATTTCACATGGTTGCTTTCTCACTTTGGAGAAAAAAAACAGTCTTGTTTATCCAGGACATCTTCTCTGCCTCTAACCTTTCTTTATTGAGATAATACAGATGAAATCTTCCTTTTCAAGAGTGACCTGAGCTACTCTTTTGAAGATGGCAGGATTTTCAGGTTGACCTTTAAGACTTGTGAAGAGTGCTCTATCCCAAGCTCAAGCTTAAAAAGGCAAATAAATGTTCCTAGATTTAAGATATAAGTGTGTAAACGTAAAAGACCTCATATTCAAGTGTCCTTTTAAACTACCTACATCCAATATCCTATCCTATATTATAGCCTTTTTTCCTTTATTTCCCTCTTATCCACCCATCCTCTGTATTATCTGTTCATCCTTGGATTTTTCATGCTCCTGTCACAGTTGATCCAATCTTCTTTCACCACCCTTCACTGCACACTTTGTCACATTAGTGAGTGCATTAGCTCTGATCTGCACTGCGAGCCATGGAACTCTGTCTCAGTCGAGGTATTAGTTAAGTTTGGTTAAAGTAGGACTTTAGTTAACCAAACAAAATCTTGGTTGACTGAAATTTTACCCACTCTTCAACCAATCGTGATTGGGGAAAAATCTGCATGTTATCTCGAGATTAAGTGAAAATGTACAACTTTGTGTATGTTGCTGCCTCTCTCTCTTACACAACCTTAAACCTGTACACATACAATGAACCCCTGAACTTATCTTGACATTACCCTGAGGAGCTGTATGTGTGAGAACGCAAATGTCGGAATAAATTGGACCCGACCTTGAACAGACTTTACCATGTCTGCAGAGTATTTCACTTGAAACATCTACACTTAGAAAGTCAAGCTGTTAAGTGATATACATGAGTGACATACATGTAAAGTATATTGTATCACACATTTGAAAACATCTAGACTTCTGTCCATGAAACAGTCACCTTTTGTAGAGCTTGAGATTTTCTTATGCTGGGTTAAAGTGTGAATTCTTAAATAGCACCCTGGAATGAATCCCCAATGACTGAGACTGGGTCAAAAAGAGAGGAAAAACGAGTGGAGCTGCCACCGGAGGCTTCCGATCAGTCAGCCTTAATGAAAAGAAATGAGTGGGCAGTCCCAAGACCCCCCTGGACATGCAGGCGGCTGTCCAGTCTGCCTGTCTATAAATGGATCTGACAGAGCCAGCAGCTTGGCAGAGCAGCGCACTTGGACGAGAGTTTTACTAGGAAAAGTTTCAGTATTGCTGCAGGTGGTTAAGGGTCAACAGGGAGCAATATGCACCACAGATTTAGTCATGAGAGAGAGAGCACTGGATCATATTTCATTAAGATGTATAATATTCTGTAGACCCTGGAGGAAACATTCTGTTAAGGCTGAGACTGTTAATAATTGGCAGTTGGAGGTGCCTGTGTGCTTGTTTCAAACGTGGAACAGAGGCTTTGTTTGTCTTCTAGGTAATTACATTCACCTGACATTCAGCTGTAATATGTACGTTTTGGAATATGTTTTGCAGAATCGGAAAATATTTGCATAAAACAAAAATACACATTAACGACCAAATTTCTTAAGATAATGTCAAAATGTTTTTCATGTTGTACATCTCATTTGGAAACCAAACTTTTTCCATGTTGATCCATGCCCTTCGTCATGTTTAAAAAGTCCACTTGCCTGCTCCACTGAAGGACAGCAATAATACACCAACATGTTTTTGAGGTGCACTCTGGAAAGGAGGGCAGTTTCCTTCAAATTAACGAGCAAAATAAACTGGCTGTTCACGGGCAGATAAAATAGCTCATGAGTGCAGTAATTTTTCAGCTTTGTGCGACAATAACATGGCTTCTCAACAGACAGCAGAGCTTCTAGCTGGTGAAAAACCTCCCGACAGCTTAAAAGCTCTGTTCCTTTGTTATCTGCATGTGCTTGTAAGGCTTTTCTGAAGCAGATGCATTCTTCCCTGTGATTAAAGGGGGAATGCTGTATTTTTCCTCCTAAATTAATCTTTGTCTGAAGTTGATACCTTATGGTTCTTGCTTTTCTTCAGTATAGTTATCTTTCTCCCTTTTGTCTCTCTTTGTACATGAAGCTTGACGCTTATCAAACACCAGCTGTCTGCCTCAAACTCCTTCCCTCATCTTCATTTTCTGCTATTTTCTGTATTCTCCAGTCATGTAAGCAAAGCCACAGTTTGTGTGCAGGAATCGCAGCAGCAGACTCGCACTGTCTTGGCTGGGATCGGCTGTGTCACTTCCGCCCAGCAACCACTGACTTGTGTGACTTTCCATGAGTTTATTCATGTAGGCTCTGCCGTATATATCTTAGTCTTTGTCGGCCTGTCTGTTTGTCAATCAATCTGCCAATGAAACCGGCGGCTTGCTTATCTGTCTTTTCTCTGCCAGTGTCTTGATCTGAACATCACTAGACCATCTATCTCACTTTTTCTGTCTCCCGCTTGAAGTCCTCCCAGCTCACTATCTACAGTGGCACAGCCTTCCTTATATGTCACTCAAAAAGTTCTTTTATGTTTGATGATTCATGCGTGCACACACACAGACACATTCCTCACACATTCTGCCCTCTGCCATCCATTAAAGACAGTGGCTTCAGGATATGGCCTTGCACCTCCTGTCTGCTATCACTCCGTGGTCCCTCCCCTGTCACTGTCTGTGGTTGGGCCATTGTCATGCATATTGGACCTGTGTGTGTGTGTGTGTGTGTGTGTGTGTGTGTGTGTGTGTGTGTGTGTGTGTGTGTGTGTGGGTGTGGGTGTGGGTGTGTGTGGGTGTGGGTGTGTGTTAGGGACGCAGGCTAAATGTCAGCTCACCAAGGCCCTGCGTTGCCATCAAGCTTTGTGGGTTTTGTCTCTTTCTCCTGTGACGTTTGACAGTATCTTCTATATATGGTCATTGTCATTCAAAGTTTTAATACTCTGTGTGTTTGTGTGCTTGCGTGTGTGCGTGTGTGTGAGCGTAAGCCTGTGAGAGAGTGTGCGAGTACACCCTCTACCTCTCATCATCTCCTCTCTCTTTCAGCCTCATTCTCACTGAAACAAAACACAGCCGTCCTCAAAGTCACATTCAAGAACAAACGTTTCTCAAACCGCCACTTACTGTAAGTGTCAGCGCCAGGCATTTGCAGAATGCTAATACTAGCACCATGCCATTTAATACCATTAGCTGGGACCAACAGCATCGGAGCAACACTTGCCACTGTATCCCACATACTTAACCCACTTGAACCCGTCGGTCTTCTGAACGCAGTATTTGTCTACCCTGATGTGCGAGTTCGAGCACGTGCTGCTCTCTGAAACGCTTGGTTTAAGTGCCACTCAGGTCCTGCCTTGATTACCAAGGCTTTGGAGCATTGCTGGAACAAAAACGTATGTAGAAAAGGTGCGTTTCTACCTGGTATGTGGTCCTATTTTTCAAGGTAGTCAGAAATTGGTTTATTCTCAATTATAGCCTTTAAGAATATGCAGTACCTTTGGGGAAATGGCATCAGTTTTCAACGGGTACAATATAAAATTGGAGGATGTTGAGGGTGCTGGTGTGGGGCCGATAATATGCAAATAGAACAGGAAAAAATCTAAACATCAGTCAATATATGGCAGTCCAATCCATGAACTACTGCCTCAAAAGTGACGAGTGAAATCAAGGCTGACACTCAGGCAAAAAGGAAACAGGATGACTGACAGATTTGCATGTTCTTGATAATCTCACTTGCAACATTAATTTCCATATAGTCCCACCTCCTTTTCTATGTAGACAACTAGTGACCTCCACTGGATAGTGTTCAGTGACAGTGGCTCTCAATGTATGCGTTAAATGACTGCCATACAGACACTGTGCAGAAATTGTAGTAAGAAAAGTACAATTACGATGAGGGAGCATAAATTTGTGCCAAAAATAGAGCCACACAGAGACGAGTACAAATCTGTAAGAAGGTTAGTGAAGCACTAACCCACGACTCCAAGGACTGAATTCACAGTCTGAGCAAACCTATGATGTGGTGAAGTGCAAACCTGTGTTTGTACAGAGCAATTAAAAACCCTAGTGCTGCTTCACCACGGTGTGGAGACAAGTCCTGTCTGGATGTAAAGTCAGCTGCTGTGACAAGCAAGTGTTTCTGTGCTTTTTTAAAGGAAGATTAAAAAAAGAACGAGAGATAATCTTTAACTATGCCTCCACCTGGATTCAACATGAATTTGATAACATAATAAAACTGGTATCATTGAGTCGAAGATGCTGCAGTGAGGGGACAGACATAAAGCATGTGTGTTTGTGTTCTTGCATTTTTATCCAGTTTTCATTTTAGCCAGATATTTTTCCTGGAGTTTGACTTTTCATCGAGCTGTTTGCAGGCTTGGGCTGGATTTAAAATCAGGCTAAAATATGGTTTTAGTTGAGGTTAACACATTTAATCAATAATAGGTTTGTTGAGCGACAGAAAATCACCTTTCTGCCCTCACCTTTTTTGTTGTTGTTGTTTTTTTTCATAATTTTGCCAACATTTTTCAGACAAAGCGAAGCGAAGATTACTGAATCAATCACAAAAATAACTGTCAGTTGAGACCCCAGTAAACTTTGAGGTTGTGCAGTCGTGATGGTCCACAGTAGAGTTTAGTGGTGATCCTCACGCCGAGTGGAGTACGGCTTGTGTCTCACCTCGAGCTCCTTTTAAGACCCATAGAGATTTAGTTACAGAGGACAAAGACAAAGGGATTTTAAAGAGAACATAACGTGGCTGTGATGGAAAATAGCCATTTGGAGTGCATGGATTGAAGCGCATTGCAGATGGATCCTGCCGTGTTTAAGTGCTGTTGTTTTCTCTCTTAATGTCACCTCCATTAGCTGTGTGTGTGTGTGTGTGTGTGTGTGTGTGTGTGTGTGTGTGTGTGTGTGTGTGTGTGTGTGTGTGTGTGCACTGCATCTATGTGCATGTGTACATTTGTGTATTAGTATATGTGCATTTTCTGTAACACTGTCCAACTACTCCCACTTCTTCAAAACATTTCAGCTGACGATTTCCACCCTGGCCACTTTGAACCGCAAACTAATTTGCCGATGTTTTTGCAGGGAGCCATCCATTTCCAAATGTAGCACCAGCAGCATCTTAAGCACGTCTCAGACAACACCTCAGTCCTCACAAAATGTTCAGACTTCCATTCACATTCCCAGAGATAAAAAAGAACTGAATTGCTGGGTGAGGGCAGACTATTTCACTCTGCCATATTTCCCCCCATCTTCCATCACACAGCAAATCCCAGCAACAAAAAATCAAGACATCTTCATTCAAACCTGTTCAGTTTGTCCAGGTGAAGAAGTTGATTGATAGGAAGAGAAGGAATTCTGCCATTTCCAACTGAAAAGAGGAAAAAAAGAGGGATGAGTCTTTGTAGCAGGCATGAAAGAGGAAGAGGAGGTGCCTGTCAATGTGGAAATGGATGGAGACTGATGAAAGAGAGCAAAAGTGGAGGGGGGGAGAAAAAGGCTTAAGAGTGCCTGTCAGCGAGGAAGGTTTAATAGAAAACTGTAAGAGAGAGATACAGTAGGAATAACTGGATAATGGAGGCAATGCAGAGAGAATGAATAAAGAGAAGAGGAGAGGTTACGTCAGGGGGAATGATAAAGGAATGGCAGAAAGTATTGAAGGAAGAGGAGGCTCTGTCACTCACTGCTGTGGGAGAGAGACGCAAGAGGCTGACACAAAAATGACAGATTTTAGGATTGTAAAATAGAGAGGAAATCAGAAAATAAAAGAGAGAGAGAGAGAGAGAGAGAGAGAAAGAGAGAGAGAGAGACTGAGAGAGAGACTGAGAGAGAGACTGAGAGAGACTGAGAGAGACTGAGAGAGACTGAGAGCCCCACTGTGAGCCTTGGCCTACCTGCTAACTTTAATCTGACAACAGAGCTGCTCTATTCAGCAGCATCTGGTCCTGAGCACACACACACACACACACACACACACATCCAGAGAGTGTGTATATTGTAATTTCCCTGTTATTAATGTCTCCTTTGTAGAATACCAGCATACCTCATGTATTGATTATAGCTTTTGTGTGATGTAAAATTGCTCATCATGTTGCATCCAACATGATGTATGATGTTTTCTCTGGCATTTTCATTCTATAAATCACTGTTATTCTGCTTCGTAGTTTAATAGTGCTTCAGCAACATGTGAAAAGAAATATTGACACACGCCTGTGCTGTGAATGTCATATACCTATATACATATTGCCCACACACTCACACATGCTAGCGCTCATATTGTTGTCTCCTTCTGTCTCGCTCTTCCCCTCCTTCCATCCCACCTTCTCCTCCCCATCCATCATCTCCAAGGCGACCATCCCGTGAAGGCGCAGGCCACATAAAGATTAGCCGTTCCCTCTCATGGCCCTCCCCTCCATCCTCCGACAGTCTCTCTCTCTCTCTCTCTCTCTCTCTCTCTCTCTCTCTCCAATCTATATAACACTCCATCAGCATCCAGCTAAACATCTGATCCATGCTGCTGCACTCCACTGACCACCATCTCCTGCAACATGTGATCGATTCGCTCCTGCCAGCTTTGAGCTACCGTGTGTCTTACTTCATTTGGGTGCAGATAAGGCATCAGAGTAAATTGTGACAAAGGGACTGGCTGGGTGAAGACAGAGGTGTGACTCTGTGAATGGAATATTCATGATCATCTCCATCATTATGTTGTTAGCTGCTTCATTTCACTGGCTCTCATATTGTCCCCGCTTTATGTGTACAGCTGTGTTTTGTGAAGGGAATGTTATTTCTCCTGCGTATCCAGTGTGAGACCATCACATGCCTGTATGCTGGAGTGCAAAATATGTCAATTAAATCTATAAACTATAAACTATAAACAAGCAGTATGATCATCACAATGATGTTGCTAAGAATGCAGGGCTCACTGAAAATATAAAATATGACAGAATCTATTTAAGATCAGTCCAACAGCACTGCACAAGAGTAAAGAATATAATGGTGAGGACATAATTCTGGACAAATAGACATTTACAGTACAGTTGAACAAGCTCCTTTTTAAATCATTAGTTCCCATTAGAAACAGACAGAAAATGTGTGAGTGACAAATTGAGGATGGAGGAACAAACTGTTGACTTTTCCCCTTATGTCGAGTTCATACCACAGGAGTGTAGCCTTGATTTTTCACTCGCCGACAGTGTGTGAACTGTTCCGTGATGTCATCCAAGGGCTCGCTGATGCCCAAAAGAGCACCGCTAAATATCTGGTCGTGTCAAGAAGCCATGCAGCAAGCTACAGCCAATGAGAGCAGGCACGGGATGGGAGAGGGGAGGAGTCAAGACGGAGACACAAGAGACCAAACCACAACCATCTCTTTTTTTTCTTGTTTTTCCACTGAGAATCAGCACACAGACAACTTGGACCGCTTGTTTCTTGCCGACATCTGTTTAGGAAGTAAATAATCCTGCATCGGCTCCCAACTAACCGACTGACCAACCGACCGACCGAGCGACCTCCAGACTGACTGACTGAACAGTTTGGATGGTTGTGTACATGTAACCAAGGAGCTGACAGACTGAAGAAGAGGCTCCCTCAGCTGACAGACTGATTAACTGTCTGACTGTCTTACTGACTGTGTAATCAGTGAAAGGCAGTGTGTTTATCAAGCAGCCATAGCCACGGCCACTCTGTGAGTGTCTGATTGACAGTCCTGCCTGGCAACTGTCTCTGTTCCTCCAGAGAGAGGCAGAGAACTGAGTGCTGTTAGCACTGAGCAGAGAAGACAGTTATTGATTTTCTACTTGTCTATTATTTTTGTTTTTCACTGAGAAAAAGCAAGTGAGCGAGGAAAATGTGTATGTGTGTGTACATGAGTGAGTGTCTCCTTATATCTGGTGCACATGTGTTTATATGTAGGTTTGCTGTCTGTATGTTACCCATTAGCTTATGACTGGGGAGGTGTGAACACACCCAGCGTGTGTACACTGTTGCTTCTACACTGCTGCCGTTCAAAGTCGATTCCTGGCCAACGAACACAACAATCTGTCTACTCCTTACACTGCTCACTAATTGGATGGAAACTGGCAGGTGGAAGAAAACTGTCTTTGCGTCTGTACGCTGTGTGTACTTTGCTGCGAATCAGTGTTTTTGTGTGTATTAAGTCTAATTCCAGCAGACACTCAGCAAGAGTCAGTGATAATTAAAAGTAGTTGTTGATTCAACCTTGCACATTTTGCACCAACAGTAGTATGACGCACTGTTCAAGCTCATGTGAATAGATTGAGAAAATATAAAAATGAAGGAACAAGAAATCACATTTTTGACCTTATAATAAAATAATGGAGCCTTATAATATCTAGATATCATGTAGTAGTCCTTAGTTCAAATAATCTAAGATATTCAGTAATAATTCAAGCATTAGGCTGAAAATGTGTCACCTGGTTTAATTGTAGTTTTAGCTCTTGTTTTTGACTGAAATGTATATTAGTTATCAGTTTTCTGTAGTTTTATAGTTAGTTTAGTCAACAAACACCAAAACCCTGAAATTTTAGTGTTATTTTTGTCCTGAATTTTTATAGGCTGCAGTGTGTGGTCCCACAGATGCAAGCAGGTCATTGACCTTGAATTAAAACAGTAGTTTGTTCGTTTGTCCATTCATCTGTCTGTTTTTGTATAATCATCTCCAGACTTTGCTGCATTTAGGTCCATATACCTTCAGTTTGGAGCATCCAGCTGATGCAAATGAGGCTAACAAAATATAACAAGCACCTCACAATACAATTAAACAACAACACAATCTACATCCTCCAGAACGACCATGAAGTTAAATCAGCTCCACACTGAACCTTTGACCCCAGGCAGGATTTACTGCAGGACTGTGGGATTAGACTGCATTATCTTTAGCTTGGTGTACCTAATAAACTGGCAACTAAGTATGTCTTAAATTCATTGCAGATCTGGTGCTTGAATATTTGGCTGCCCTCCCCTGCTTGAGGTGTCACGCATAAAAAGCTTCTCCTGTCTTTAAATTATCCAAGTGTGGATGGCGGCGCTCCAAATTTGGACCTGGGTCACCAGATTGAACCGTGTGTACTGTGGGAGGTGCTGGGGGTCAGTTTGAAATTCAGGAGCTGCTTCATACACTATGCATGAGGCATAATGTCCCATCACACCGCTGTATATGAGCGTGGCAATACCTACACACTCTGAAGTTAATATGTGCATAAACTCCTGCTCACACAGACAGAGCCACTTTCACACAAACAGCAGGTTTTCATGCACATATGCAGACACACACCGCGCCCCCCCCCCCCTTTATGTCTCAGGACATGAGTGGAACAGTAAAGCTAAATCCCCTTGTCACATTTGCCGCTCATCTCCAATTCAATGGCACAGGCTGCGATGCCCTCGGATGCACTTGGCAAGTGAACAGCTAACCTGCCCGCCAGCATATCTGTCTGCCAGCCCAGCACCGAGGTAGTTAGCATGCCAGCTAGCCCACCCAGCAGCCACAAGCTAATGCTTCACTAACCCTGGGTCACCCTGTGTCTTCTTCCTGCGACTCTGTGTTTGTATGTGTACTGACACAAGAGGTGTTCAGTTAAAGGCTCAGCTATGAGTGTTTCATACAGAACAACAACAATAATCTAATCTCACATTCACTGTCACAGTCACGTTAACAGTGTTTTGATGTACAATCATTAAAATGTATTATGATTTTGATCTCACCTTTAGACTGTGCAGAGTTTTGCTCCAGAATGATTTATTAAAACATACATGTGATTGAATGTGAGTGGACCTCATGCGCTGTCATTGATTTGGCTTTAAAGTCAATTAAGGACATTTTTCTTTTTTCACATGATTTTTTTTGTGTGTTTTAGAATAAATTCCATCTGGTACTAAAAGTAAGATACCATCCCAAGCTGACTATTGTCATATTCCATTACTTACTACCGTTTTTTGTTTATTATATTCGTAACATTTAAAGGTGGTAGCAAGGAAATGTCTTTACATCCACAGTCAAGTCTCAGTGAGAAACTATGATCCAACAACACTCTGCAGTCTCTGCACTGTATTTAAAATGTTAACCTCTCTGTAAACATGCATCTTCACTTTAAGTTAATTATTAATTCTTGCAGAGGCAGTTGATCGGCAGCAGAGAGAAGAAGAGCTTTCACCAGGACATAAAAATGCAACCATGCAGACTTCATAAACATGACTACAGTTACAGTGAGTCTTGTTAATTAGTTTAATGACTCGTGGGATAAGAGGTTGATAGATGTTTATTGATCTGACCTTATGTTTGGTAGTAGCGAGTAGCTGAGGCAAAATTCTTCTTAAATGGTCACTGTCCAAAAAACCAATCATCTCATATGGGTAGCTTGTCTAGCATGGAGTAGAATAAGCTTAACATACTAAAACATTAATGTTACATACAGCACATGTAGGAGGAAAGTGACACAGTTATGATGATAAAGGAGATATATAGAGGAGAGTGTAGATAATCTGGCCAGAGGTGGATCTTTGAAATGAACCTGGACATATTCTTAGTCAACCAGTAAAGACAATTTTGACAGACATATAATACACTGACGGTGCATACAACATGTTTCAGTTCTTCTATAGCATTATCACTTTCTCCGACCACTGCTTCAGATAGGTTTATGCCTCAGCCTCTGCTCCTTCTCCCTTTCTTCCAAGTCCTCTTCATGAGCTCGTGTGCTGCTGTCACTTCAGCACTAAGTGTGCTATGGCAACAGTGCCAAGACCTGATAAGAGAGCAAAAGGCAGTTAAAAGCTCTTGGATTTTAAGGTGGAATGAAGGAATAACATAAAGGCGAGTAATTGAAAAGCTGAGAAATAGCTCAGACACACAGCGTCTGCAGAGTGGTTGTTGTTAAAGTGCCTTGCTCAAAGAGCTTTTTTTCTTAAACACACAGGTTTGTTTGAGTGGTTGCTCAGTCTGCTGCAATTGTTGCTTTTGTTACAGCAATTCCACAAAAAAATCACCCTGGTCATGTTACGAGTGTGGCCAAAATATCTCAAGTGTCGGTCTGTTATACCAGTCGACCACTTCAGACCTTCCCTGCAGCTCCTGTGATGTGTGTGTTTGTGTGTGTATTCATCCTTAGTGTTTCTCTTTTTTTCTGCGTTGCCACATACAGTTTAACACCAGTTGTTTTAGCTACAGGCCAAATGCTCCCAGGGCGAAGGTCAAACATTTTATAGCAAGGAACATACTCAAAGCACCAATCAGGCTACAGTTCCCCTCTGTCTCAGTGTGTACACAGAACATCATGTGTTTTTCATCTCTTACACACAAAGATGAAATACAATGTAATTTGACCAGGTAGTAGATTCAGTCTACATCTCCTGTCTCCAGGTTAGAGACCATCATTTCCTGCAAAGAGCCACAGAGGCAGCTGCAGCCTCAGGTCAGCACACCACAGGAGCACTGACTGTTATACTGCATCACTTTGCTCATTCTCCCACTCTTTTTTTAAAACTCAGCATAATAGTATATAATGACTATTAATATTACTGTTAAACAGACATGATACTTACCATGCAGATAGAGGAGTCTGCGTTGTATCGACTCCAAACATTTACACCGAATTTACTCGGCAGAAGATTCAGCTCGACAGAGAGAGACAGAGCGATGCAGTCAAAAACAGACAGTGTTGAATGTAGTCTGTAAGCACCATGCTAGTGTGCCCAGAGTTGTTATCTGGCAGAGAAGTATTTGTTGGATTGTACATGTGGTAGGAAATGCTGTCAAAAGTTCGGTTTTAGGAAAACAGGAGAAATGCTTTCCTTCGCGATACTCAGATGTTTAGAGGTGATACTGTCTTGGTATTTTTGGTAATGTGCCTTGTGTTGTGAGAGGTGCTGGATTTCCCATGATGCATCCTGACTCTTGTGAGTTTCCCCTTGGGTTCTGGGAATGTAAATTTATAATTTGATGGTTTCTCTTTTCTCCCCTCTCCCCCCTCCTCCCCCCCACCCCCTCTTGTCTTGTCTCTTCCCTTTTCAGAGCTCGCTGACGAATCACGGCTGAGAAGCCCAAAGATAGCAGGAGCAGGAGCAGGAGGAGGAGGAGGAGGAGGAGAAGGAGAAGTGAAGAAGGAGAGAACATGTCAAATCCGTCCGTTTCTCGCCTCCCTCTGTCTTTCTCCGATTCATCCATCCATTTATTTATCCACCATCACTGAACAGCCCCCCCCTCTCCCCCACTCACCGTCCTTCTTGGTTTTTGAGTGTATTATCTTGACATGTCACTCTGGAGTGTATGATGTGTTGATTTATTGTCAAGTTGCGCCGGCACACCCCTGCTGTCGCTGAAATAAATCCCAGTGATCCGGTGGTGATGAGACTGCAGGTTGTGTGTCTTTGTCTCGTGTGTGTGTGTGTGTGTGTGTGTGTGTGTGTGTGTGGTGGCTGTCTCTTGTCACGGCACGCTAATAACGCTTCCACTACTGAAAATGGGGTCGTGTGCACCCTTCTGACAAAGCAGTGCAGGCCCAGGGGCTGGATTGTGTGCCGTGCTCATGGTTTCATTAAGAGAGAGAAGGGAAACGAGAGTGAAGGAAATGAGGGATAAATGAAGTGGAGGACAGATGAACAGTGAAGTGTGCATGTATTAATGTGTGCGTGTCTCATCATGTGTTTTTCCTGTATTGTGAACTCGTGTACGTGTGTGTCGTCATGTGAGGGTGAAGGCGTGAATGTGTGCACAGGACAGGCCACATATTGTCCCTGCTAGCTGTGTTTCCATGGTGACAGCAGAGGCTGGTGCTCGCAGCAAGGTGTGGAGGAACCTTCCAGATAACCCTGAAGGTCAGCACACAGAGCCACAGCTCATAGCACCACTCTGTAGTCACACACTTAACCCCCTCCCTCTGTGTGTGTGTGTGTGTGTGTGTGTATGTGTATGTGTATATGTGTGTGTGTGTGTGTGTGTGTGTGTGTGTGTGTGTGTGTGTGTGTGTGTGTGTGTGTGTGTGTGTGTGTGTGTGTGTGTCTCAAAAAGATGGACTCTTGCATTTCCACTTATATATGGACATGGTTGGCCACCCTTGGAATGACAGAGGCTTGTTATCACACACACACACACGCATACACACACACACACACACACGCATACATACATATTGCACACATACACACAGTCACAGAGTAGACACACACACAGAATATTAATGGACTTATAATATGCCCACATACTTGTTCCTGGATATAAATAGACATTCACACAAGTGGCAGTCAATGTGAATAGTAGTAGAGTGTATTTGCTTGTGATAGCTGTATTGATCACAGTTTGATCCCTGCTTGCCACCGGGGCATCGATCACCACGTAACATGCACAGCGCCACCGACCGATCCATACAATCTGCGCTCTATTACAGAAATCTAGTAACGTGACAGTGAAACACTGAGACCGGTGAAACGGAGGCAGAAGCGTGTGCCCGTGTGCCCGGACCAGTCGGTCAGTCCAGTTTTGTGTATATCAGTGAACACCTCCTCCCCAGGGATGAGGCAGCTCTAACTCAACACACATGATGCACATATTACCTATATTACAGCCAGCCACCATATGAGAGGCTTCAGCCAGTGACTCTCATATCCCATCTCTGTGCCTGACATTTCTTTACAAATACCAGCCTCTATTCACTCTGTTATTGCCTTCTCCCATTCAGCAATTCTCTGATTAAACAAGCTCCTGAAAAGCCCAGGCACCGCTATCTGCCATTTGGCTTTTATTAGAAAGCCACCCCCCCTTTAATTAAATTGGCTGAATTACAGAAATATCAGGGATATTTCACCAATATATCGGATAAGAGCACAATGGGTGAAAAAAATGGAAGACTGGGCTTTATGAGATGTTTTGAATGCGCTTGTGTTGGTGAAATAAGATAAACACAATCTTGATGGAGGGGTGATGTTTGGGTGTTTTTGAAGGAACAGGAGATTTGTTGGACGTGAATGAGTCGTGCGTCACAGCTGAAACTCTGTGCCTGTCTTTTTTTTTTTCTTCGTTTTTACAGAATTTCTTAAGAACTCAATTTATTCTTCGCTCCCTCCTTCTCCTGCGACTCATTTCAACCCAGCACCTCCAGCGTCCTGCCTTTATTTTCCCGCCTTATTACTGTGAGAGATGGGGGATTGAGGTTGCCGCTGTGACCCGGCCCGGCTTTGACTGGGGGAGAAGGTTAGAAGATGGCTGCTCACGCCTCACAATGTGTCACTATTGATTTCCAGTCCTTGACGATTACAGGGCCCAGTTGACTACAACAGGTTGCAGAAGATGTGCATAAAGCAGAGGAGTGTGTGTTTATGTTGTTGGGGGGGTGGGGGTGGGGGGGTTGCTACTGTCATGCTCACTCTGCAGCCAACATACAGTAATTGTCATGCTTTTTTTCTTCAGCCTCTTAAGTGCAGGTGTTGGTGTGAAAGCGTCTCTCTGAGTTGTAACCTCCCAGACGTCTTGTAGCTGGAGCTGGAGACAGGTCTGACAGTCAGCCACGGAGCCTAATGTATATGTTTGAGCAGCGCGGCATCGTCTCCTTTGTTCAGCTCTCCAAGCGGCCGCTCTTTCTCATCCAGCTGAAGAGGTGTCTGCAGATGAGAGGTGGTGTCAGACTTTGACAAACTGCTGCCCTTTGTAAAGACTTAATGGGGATCAATTCAAGTAAAGTTAGACACTTGTAGAATTCACATGCAGTCAGATAAAAACACACACACACACACACACACACACACACATGTACCTACGTCTTGTTGGAGTTCACCCACTGCTGCAGTCTTTTGTCCTCCTCTTTCCTCTCTCCCTCGCTGTTACTTTTCTTCTCTCCTCCCGCAGCCAACTTGGCATTGCGTATGTGAGAAGTCGACAGTGAGCCTAATTGGAGTGTGTGGCTCCATCAATGACAGTCAGCGCTCTGTTCCTGCACGCAGCACACACTCACACGCAGCTCTCCGGCTAATTGAATAGTCTTTTATTAAACTGTGTTAATGTGAACTGGAACTGGCTGCTGGTGAATTGAATTAGACCCCCCACCGCAGTCACCCAGCGTACACATAAACACACGCAGCTCAGTGAAGCGGTCGGATGGATGGAGCCTCAGCGTGGGGGGAGGAGGAGGAGGGTGAGAGTTTTGTCACATTAATTGTAATGTTTGTGATTTAGAAGATCTGTGTAAAAGGTTTATAGGCCCCGGGATCACAGTGAAAAGTGGGAAATGTAAGGAATTACTCGCTGCATATTGCTCATCTAAAATGTAATTGCTTCACTTGACTAAGTACAAAAATTGGTTACATTCATTACACTACATAGCTAACCCAGTGTGTGTGTGACTACACACACCACACCCACACTAACAACATGACCACAGGGTTCACACACCCTCCAACTCCAAACAAACCCAGGTGACACTTGAGGCTCATCAGCAGCTAACATGTAAATATATCAGCCTCTGGACCAAGCTGACGTCTCCTGGACCCTCTGTCCACTGGAGGAAGTCAGCACTGTTGGCAGGGACAGTATGTGGTAGAATAGGTTTCTGTGGTTCTGTGATTGTGAGGTTTAAAGTGGTGGACACCTTTATCCTGATCAATACTGGATCAACCACACAGCTATGAGACTTCTCTTCCACATATGGTCTGAAGGAATCTGAGATCCAGCTTCTACAAGTCCTACATTTGTTCCACTCTGTAAATGAAGTGCTGCTTCATGTTTGACCACACCCCTATGTGTGATGTCACTGCGTCTCATTTCTCGTCTCTGACAGCTGAAGGTTTCCTGTCAGAATCCCAGGGAAGGAAGCTGCTGCTTCACTGCTCTCAGCTGTCAGATGATGAGCCTGATGGGCTGTGACTGGAAGAGAGAAACGTACGACTGACAAATAATGCTGAAACACACAAGTGCTGATTGTGTCCATTTAAACAAAGATGTAAAACAAAAACCTGGATATTTTGCTCTTTTTCATAATGTAGCTCCGTAGCATCCTGGTCTGTTGTCGCCCCTCCTCCCCCACCCCAGCAGACAGATATATCCACCTGTGCTGCTGATACAAATCTGAGATATTTAGAATAAACATTTGAAACCACCAAACTGTCCCCATCACCCCCCCCCCCCCCCCCCAGGATGAACCACTTCCTGTTTCCTCTGCAGACAGAGCCGGACAGAGAGAAGGAACACAAAGGGTGTCCGGACTTTAGAGAGAGTGGAGATCACCGGAGGAAGGCCTGAAGCAGCAGGGGACCTGACCCAAGTGTCTGCTGTGAAACCCAGCCTGTCACAGCACGTGACGGAGGGTGGAGCAGTTCAACAACCCCACACTGTCATGGCTGACACTGGAGGAGGAGAGGAGCCGTGGACGGAAGGAACAGACAGAAAAGAAGCAGAAGGCTGAACAAACCCTGGTGCAGCACTGGAGTCAGAGAGGGAAGAAGAGAGAGAGGTCAAGGTTGGTGAGGACAAATCATTTCTTCTGGGTGCAGGGGGCAGAGAGAGAGAGGGAGAGAGGGTGGAGCTAGGACGGTGGAGAGACCGTCCACTGAGGCCTGTCGAGGCAGCTGGAGGACGATAGCTCCCTCCTCTCTGCTTTATTATATTACACTGGTGGATAAAAAGAATCCAACATCCTCTAAAGTCATTACAGCCCAGTAAGACTGGCTCCGAGGGCAGCGCCGCTCCTTAACCCCTCTCAGCACACGCCTGGATGTGTGTGCGTCTTTCTGAGGCGGAGTGAAAGAGAGAGAGGGTGTGCACGCCCCTGGAAGCCTGAGCAGGCCTGTGTGTGTGTGTATGTGTGCACACACACATTCACCAAACCAAAGTGGCACATCACTTAATCCTTCCCCAGTAACTAGGATAAGCCACCAGTCTTATCTCTCCCTCTCCCCCCTCACTCTGTCTTTCCTCGGGAAACTATTGTCCCTTTTCCCGTCATACCCTCCACACACACACACACACACACACACACACACACACACACACACACACACACACACGCCTCACCCCCCCTCCCTTCTTGGTTCTTATTATTACCGTTCTCAGCCCCGGACTTTAATGCCTCATTATTCTGTATTTAGGGCTGAAATCTTCTTCTTGCTCCGGCAGTGGGGGCTAACATGGATCTGCATCTCTCTGGTTCTTTACTGCCAGACTGTGCACAGGATCGGAGAGCAGCTTTCCACCAGAGGAAGGATTTTGCCGCCATCAACAATCATGTTCGGCTCCTGGCAAGGTGCAGTATTGTGATATTCTGCCAGGAAGTTTCACTACGACTGCCCGTGGGAACGGAGCAACAGGTCCGAGAGCCTCTGAGGTCGTGTTGAGTTGGAGACGCATGAAGTGTGTGGTTTGTTTATGAAGAGACAGATCAAGTGTCATGTCAACCTTTATTCGTCAATGACTCCATCAATCAATGACTATCTTTCAATTCTCGATACATACGAAGGTGATATTTTATCATTTTCCTAATCGTCATGACAACAACAGATTCAAACAGTTCTTGTCTTTGTACCTAACGTCACATATTTAGAGCTTTTATCGGCATCAGATTCGATCACGACTGTCTTCAGATTTAGCTGGAAAACCAAATCAAACCAACCATCAACTTTGCAACAGAAACGTGTCTCATCAGAGAAAAGAAAATCATTCAGTTGACCTAAATATTCTGACAAGCTTGATAATTGTTATTATCTAGTTCTTTAATTGAAAACGTGAACCTACAATATGCAACTAATTTACATTATTCTCTTTCACAAAATTACCTTGATGATATGATTAAACTGTTGCCCTGTGGTCTAAATGACACGATAAAATGAAATGAGCTCCAGCATTATATTTCATTTCATCCGTCCTTTGTCCACTGTCTTTGTTTTTCATGAAAATGAGTGAGGATAAAAAAAGTTTGTACAAAGTGTCACCTGACTTTATCTAAAGGCTGAAGTGTTCATACCTGTTCTGAACAGCCTCACCTGAAAACAAAAGCCTGACATGGAAAGGGTCGAGATATGAACGATAACAACACACACTTTTTGTCTGTCCAATGTTTTCATGCTGTTTCCACACAATAAGTGAGAAAAGCAGCTGGATGAGCAGCTTGTTTGAGGCCTACTGTCGCCTGACGACCGGCCTGGTCACACACTTATTATCTGACACACTTTTCCTTCTCCGTACTCACTCTCTCTCCGTCACTCACACACTCACACACAAATGTAGTGTCAATAATGGCAGGGTGCTGTTTGTATAATGATCCTATCTTCCCAGATTGACAGGGTGCTATCGGCTTTGTCTGTCACACAAAGAGAGAGAGGCAGTGTGAGTACAAGAGGATCACACATGCACACACACACACACACACACACACACACACACACCCTGACACACATACACACACACACGCACGCACACACACACACACACACACCCCGACACACACACACGCTCACACACACACACACACACACCCCGACACACACACACACACACACACACACACACACGCACACACACGGCGAACCCCTCCATCATGGCGTCCTCCCATAGACTTCCTGTGTCAACAGAAGCTTTGATTAACCGGGGACGGGCCCTGGCCTTTGTGTCACTCGGACAAACGCGGCGTTCCATGGTGAACTTCTGTTGAAGACGACGCTGCGAGTCGCAGCAGTGAAATGATGTCGTACACACGAGCACAGCATGAAAGCTCTAAAAAGAATATTTGATTCTTCATACATCAAATCATTTTCAATTTTCCTCTCGGCCCCACGGCTTTGTTTTTCCGCTCCTTGTTTGTGATTAATACTCTGAACGACGTGACAATAAAGAGAAAGTCTATATGAGAAACTTCAGCGAGGAATCATCCAGAGAACATAAATTTAACTCAGCCAATTTCCTCCCCCACTGACAATGTGATTTTACCTTAAACTTCCAATTAGCTGCCTTCACTTGAGCCATCCATCAGTCTGAAGAGAGGCTTCCTCTGCCCACCACATGATGTACATCAGCCACACTGCGATCCATTTAACTCTGGTGATGGGCATGTGGGCCGAATCCATCAAACCCAGCCGCTGATGACAGCCACAGGAAATGACTGTTTAGCTGCTGCCGGATGTGACGCGCTGACTCTGAGTGCNTGAGGAAGACGCACAAAAGAACAGTTGACACAAATGTGACTATAATAATAGCTTTGAGGATTTTCAGAGTTTTTAAAACATGTTTTTCAGAATTTATTTAATAAACCGAAGCATATTCATGATGATGAAGAGGATATCACTGTAATTCATATTATTTTCATTTCATGCCGCTCTCTATCAAACAGCAGTTTCCTTGGAGCCGAACATTGAATTTTGAGTTTATTTTTTCCACTCAGACGGCATGAAGGAGTGTTTATATGTTGTGTTATTAAAAGGGAGAGAGCTGAGACAGTGACTAATCTATTTCCTTTCACACAGAGCAGCCAGTAATCACTGTTCTATGGAGCCGCTCACTCAGCCATCCATAATGTTATCAACACACATTATCTGTGCGTGTGTGTGTGTGTGTGTGTGTGTGTGTGTGTGTGTGTGTGTGTGTGTGTGTGTGTGNGTGTGTGTGTGTGTGTGTGTGTGTGTGTGTGTGTGTGTGTGTGTGTGCGTGCGTGCGTGTGTGTGCGTGTGTGTGTGTGTGTGTGTGCCCGTGCACTCGTGTGGTTTTTCGGGGCTTTTGAAAGCAGGTGTTAGAAAAGCCTGTGTGCACATTCAGTGTTTNCACCCCACCCAGGCCAGCGGCCCAGCTGATCTGATGCTTAGTGACGTGACCTTCACGTCTTGCCCAGCGCCGTAGAAAGCCCCCCGGGTGCTCTCTCCATCTCACCTCCCCCCCCCCCCCGCCTGGTTGGGGCTCTCCCTGCTCCGGCCTGGTACCTGCTGTCACTTGCTATCCACAGACAACACACAGGAGCAGCCTGGCACGATGAAGACGCATGAACAGTCATGTACACACACTGAACCGGGCACACAAACACACACACACAAACACACAATGTGAGAGCAAATGTAGGTCAGACAGGTTGCAGACAGTATTAGTTTATTGGTGCTTAATGTGTGAAGAGTTCTGTAAAGAGACAGTGTTGTCCGAGGTGTTACACAATAATGAAGTTCAAGTTGTGGTGATTTGTCTGTTACTGATGTGATGTAAATCAACAGGACATGATGAGTTGGGGGCGGAGTCGGCCCTGCCACACCCCCGGTCTCTGGTCGATGGTCACGGTCACAGTGTGTGTGTCTGCTAACAATCAGGCACCGAGCCGTCCTGTCCCGACATGAACCGTCCAGAGACACACTCGCTCTGACAGCACACATTATAATTCACCAGGTGGGTGCTCGTCTCCTCCACACACACACACACACACACACCAAATTTAACCTTTGGTGCTCGTCGACACAGCAGAGAGGTTTTTCACTCCCTTCATCTCACAGAGTACAGTCCCAGCCACGAGGACAGCCCCCCAGCCGTCCTGTCCACTTCTGTCTGACGTCCAGCTCTTTGCTCTGAGGTTGGGTGGACTGTCCTGAAATCTCTCTGTCTGCCTTTAATAAGAAAATCTGTAAACAATCTCCTGATTCTGCAACAACTCTTCATGAAAGAGTAGCACAGTATAACATTTTTACACAAGAAGTTTCAGCCGAACGTGGAAACTGTTTCCAGGAGACTTTCATGAATCTCCCAGCTCTCTTTTCCTGTGAAGCAGCTGCAGACGTGCATCATATTCAAACGTGTGTCCCAAATTAGCCCAGAATGCTAACTTCTGCTCACGTTCATCCGTTAGTCTATTTTTAGTATTTTAACATAATAAGTATTTTCACTGTTTGCTCAACATGTGGAGTGGGTTCAGTGGTGTCCAGTAGCTGAGAAAAAGTTCCAAAGTTACTTTTTATACACAGAAAACACAAACTAACGCTGCCTGCTCTTTTTGTTCCCTCCACCTTTGTGGCAGATCTGATCTGTTCCTGACTGTGAAGAGGGAAGACGTTCGACACATGATGTTGCTTTTCAGTGTCGTCAGCCCTGAGAACATCAGATTTGTGGCACAAAGGGTATAAAAATAGTCTGAATCTTGTCAGTATAAATGGAGCCTCAGATGAAGAAGGCAGCGCTGGTGTGTGAGGTTTTCAACAGCAAACACAACACGTCACCAGTGACAAGAACAAACCAACAAACCAACACCCAGAAACAACATCGCAACGTCTCGGCTCGTTTGGTCGTCCTCTGCATCTACTTCTCCCCCCCCCCCCCCCTCGCTGTCTGTGTTTCCTTTACTGACTCGCTGCGAGAAACATGAAGAGAAGCGTGTGTTTCAGAGGGATGTATTTCTGTGTGCACCGGCCTCTCAGGGTGTGTGTGTTTCAGGGGGACGTATTTCTGTGTGCACCGGCTCTCAGGGTGTGTGTGTTTCAGGGGGACGTATTTCTGTGTGCACCGGCCTCTCAGGGTGTGTGTGTGTGTTTGAGAGGGGAAGTGAACTTTGCTCCACCAGCGTATTACTGCCTGTTTCTCTCTGTGACACATCTGTGGAGGGAAAGTCCAGATCAGCTCTGTTTTCCTTTGAGACTTACCAAAACCTGTTTGCACCAGCGTCTGTTCTCCCTCTTGGTTTAGAAATCTCTGAGGTTTTCATTTGCGAAATCCAAAAAAAAAAAAGGTGTAATTGTTCCACAGCTGTAGTGAAACGTGTTTGGATCCTCCTTCCTGTGCAGGGAGAGCGAGGCCAGCACCAGCACATTCCTGGGTCTGTGCCCCTGCTGGACTGGATACTTGGATAGCTGGATAACGTCTGCTCTATGAATAGTCAAGTCCAATCTGACCTCAGATGACCCACAGCATCATGGTGTGTTGTTCACACATGCTCACACGCACACAAAGTCGAGCACGGTTCAAAAACCTCGGCCCAGCTCTTCTGGACACACGGAAGTGCCAGACATCACCCGCAGGCTCCAGAGGACGGCTGTGTGTGTGTGTGTGTGTGTGTGTGTGTGTGTGTGTGTGTGTGTGGGTGGGTGTGTCTGTCTGTCTGTCTGTCTGTCTATGTGTCCATGCATGTGTGTGTGTGTGTGTGTGTGTGTGTGTGTGTGTGTGTGTGTGTGTGTGTGGGTGTGTGTGTGTGTGTGTGTGTGTGTGTGGGTGTGTGTGTGTGTGTGTGTGTGTGTGTGTGTGTGTGTGTGTGTGTTTGAGGCAGCCAGGCCTGACTTGAACATGCACTGTGAGCAAGTATGTGTTTTTCTTTACAAGCCGACTCGAGCTTCCAGAGCTCTGATCGTCATCTCTATCAGGCTTGGATTCATTTTACTCACTAACAATCACAGGGGCTAAAAAAACTCACCAGACATCAACATTATGAGCTGATTGTTCCATTGTAGACGTCTGTTAGAGTTCCTCTCCTCGTTCAGGGACTGGTTCTGTTCACATGCAGATTTATTATGCATCGAGACATTAACCTGATTTTAACTGTATTAACTTCACTGCTCTCCTCCACGCAGCCAAAGTGTCTGAATTTAACAGTGAAGCTCGACTTCTGGAGGACGCTCAGTTTCACGTTCACTCAGACTTTGGATGGAAACATTTTAAATAAAATCACTGCATATCATTTTCTCTCCTTTCATCCATCGACTCTGCTGTTACAGTCTCTGTCTTTGTCGTGCACAGGCTTGGTTTAAAAAGGCTTGATACCAGTTACCTGAGTCCATCTCTGCAGGAGACATGGAGCTGGAGAAATCAGGTTTCTGAAGTCCTCCACCACGATGATGGAAACCAGGTCTCTTCTTTACCTGTAGACCATGTGACCGTCCTGACTGTGTTTCAGGTGTCAGCAACACTTTCACCTCCTCATGCTCTCTCTCTGTGTTTACAGCCTCTGATTGGCTCCACTCGTCCACTTGTGTTTACTACCAGTCCAGTGTCCCCAGGCTTTATATATGTACCAAGACTGAGACCATTTACAGCTGGCAGCGACTTCCACATCTGGGTCTGTGACTTGAACTGAACTTGAATCTTCCTTCCTTACCTGTGTGTCTACCTGCTCATGTCACATACAGTATAATGCAGTATATAGTGTGCAAGAAGTGGAGTGGAAATATCTGTGTTTCTGTGTGCCACATACACTCATATGAGAGAGAGAGAGAGAGAGAGAGAGAGAGAGCAGCAGCTTGTGCTCGGGGACAGGTGCACTCATCTTCAAGACACTTCCCTCTCTCTAATAGCTACATCTGCATCTCTTCCCCCCCCCCCCTCCTTCCTCCACTCCGCTCCTCTCTGCAGTGCTCAGGTGGGACGGTGACGCATCGGCTCGAGCAGGCGTCTTATTAGCCGAGCGCTAACAGGCAGCCTGTGTTCCCGTGGGGGCCGAATGCTGCTGAGTCATGGTGTACAAGCTGAACAGTGCGAGTCTTCACTCTTCTCCCTGACACACACACACACACAGAGGCAACTGGCAAACACACTCACCTGCACACACACACACACACACACACACACACACACACAGAGGCAACTGGCAAACACACTCACCTGCACACACACACACCCAGGAACTTTGGATTTTGCTGGATTTCGATGAGAGTTTTATAGTGTAGGTGTATCAGGTTTGTGTGTGTGTGTGTGTGTGTGTGTGTGTGAGTTAAACAGAGAAGGATATTGCATGCAACTGCTGCAACCAAACTCTCTCTCTCTCTCTCTCCATCACCAGTGCAGCTCATTGAAACAGCAGCGTGGGACTGTCGTCGCTGACAGACCCCCCCCCCCCCCATCAGTCTGCCTCTTTAGTCTGCATTACCTGATTACACCAACACTGAGTCTGAAACGTGCCATATGGTGAAAGATCACCGTGGTGACAGACCAGTCAGCTCACGCCGCTTTCCTCATCAATCACAACCTCCTCATCCTGAGTCATTTCAGCTATTGTTTGTTTTTTCGTGGCGACTGCACGTGTATTTCTGCAGGTATAAAAACTACATACTTGGCTCGCTGCTGTTTTGGGCGTTTGCCATTTTTCTCACGGTAATTAATTTGAACAGGAGTGAAGTTATAGTGAAGATTTCCAACTGTTTGGTGAGAAGATGTTGCACAGTGAATCAGCTCCAATTAAGGTGATGTCAAACACTTCAAAACAGACTTGAGTGAAATTTGTCAGATGAATGACCCGAAGCCACAGATCAGTTTGAATATTTCCAGTGACTGAACCAGAGCTTTGTTTCCATCATGGCCGTCGAGCTTCCTCTTCAGTCACGGCACACACACAGTCTGCAACGATAACTGTCGCATTTACCACTTAAAACTGTTCATTTTTGAGACAGTGGATGTTTGACGTCAGACAGAAACAGACAGAAGCAGGTCCCACTAATTCATCATTAATCCCACTAATGTTGTTAGTTAACAACTTGACTCTGGAAGTTAGACAGTAGCACTAATCTATGTTACCATTTATAGCATGAACATGCTGAGTCATGGTAAAGTTTGTCAGAGCTCTCACATGTTGTTCATCCATTTCTTACAGTTGTTGCTGTTTTGTTTGGGGGGGTTCTGAAGGACTGACATAGTAACTAAAACAGAAGCCTTGAAACTCTTGGCCAGAGTGATGTGCCCCCCCGTGCACATCACTCGGAGGGGGGGGGGTTGGCGTGTGGTCAGTTGCAGTAACATACTGAGATGAACCTTCTCAGCGCAGCGAGGTCGGCTCAGTTTACTCTGCTGCTGTTTATTTCAGAGGGAGTTTATTTCTGATGTTGTCACACTCTCACTCTGACAAACACCGTCAGTTTCCTCCTATATACTGAGAAAAAAACACGTGTTTGCTGAGCTGAGAGAGCTCTTACTTCACACTGTTAGCGCTGGATCGAGCACTCTGGGTCCATGAACCTGTCTGAACATCCATCAACATCTTCAGCTGCGTGAACGTTTGAAACCATGAACAGACATGAATGGCAGAGAGCAGAGGGGTGGGGGGGGGGGATGAGGCGTGGGGTCAAACTGCGTCCCCACTGAGTCCATGTGAGAGAGAGAGAGAGGTGAAGTGAGGGATGGTCGGACAGAGGACGTGAAAGGAGGAAGTCAGTGAGAGTAACAGTAAACAGCGGAGTGATCGATGAACGCCTGACGGGACTCAGCTCTCCGTCGCCGGCCGGCACTTCCATGACTGGCGAGCCGCCTGGGCGACGAAGACAAACGAGCCGGCAATGAAGGAAAATGAGGATTTTATCACCCATTTCCCTCTCACACCGTCGCTGGCCCACGCTCCCCACACTGCCTCTGTGTGTGTGTGTGTTGGGAAGTTAACCAAATGTGTGTGCTGCCTCCCTGACAGCCTGGCTTATGGTCGTCCGCCGGCCCAAGGGTGTAGTTTAAAGAAATCACTCACTCAGTTGGAGACTGGTGAAGAAATGCCCAAGGTCTGGAACATCTATACGTTACCTGTGTGTGTGTGTGTGTGTGTGTGTGTGTGTGTGTGTGTGTGTGTGTGTGTGTGTGTGTGTGTGTGTGTATGCAACTGAGTGTGTTTAAAAGGACATTTATCTCATCCTCAGATATAATTACACTGCCCAGGGGTGGACGGGAGTTATCCAGCTCCACCCCTCCCCCCCTCACCCTCCTGCTTTCTCTCTTACCTGCCCTTTCTTATCCGACCTCAGAAACCCAACCCGGCTCTGCCATCTTCGGAAGTCATTATGGGATTAGCTCATTCCCAGAGTATGGATCTTTTCCCGGAGCCCATGAAGGGGGCTTCCCCCGCTCTCCGCTCCCCACACTCGGCTCACTGTAGCCGGGGTAATCAACCAGCAGCAGTCCCTCCTCCAGCCTGGAGCTCCACCTCGGGGGAAATCACTTCTCGCTTTTCCTCCAAAATATTAATCTCCCCCTCCCAAAAAATAGAATGAAATATATAAACTTCTGGATAGAAGAGAGGAGCTATTCCAGTGGAGGGGGGGGGTTATGAAAAGTGCTGGTGATTCTTGTTTTAATCTTCGCCCTGTAAAGTAAGAGCTGATGAACAAGCGAGCACTGTTCTAATGTTAATAACAGCGTTCCCACTGAGCTGACAGGAATCCACAGCCTGGGGGGGGCGAAGAGCAGTATCATCACTTCCTGTTTGTGTATCCCTCGGCCCCGTGGCCTGTTGGGTAATGACACCTGCCAACATGCCAACAACTCTCATTTACTCTGAGGGCAAGATTAACAGTTGAAAGCAAAGCAGCTTGTTCTGAAGGGAGACGTCGACTGAACAGGCTTCGGAGGTTTGTGACGCTCCTGCAGCTCCACACACACATGCAAGGCCTGTCAGACTCAACACAGGAGAGTCAACCACACATGGACACACACTGCTGCCACATGGGTAAATGTCACATCTCAGATCAGCTTCAGCTCTTTAGAACCGGTCTCAAATGAAAGTAGGGAAAAGGGCAGTAACAGTTATTCAGTTGTTGTGATGAGTCTGTTGATTTCTCACACTCAGGCCGTCTCTATCCTCCACTGTCTTCACAGCTGTGCAGCTGTCTGCAGCCGCGCTCGGGGGCATAGTAACATGTGTTGGTGACACACACACACACACACACACACACACACACACACACACACACACACAGTGTTATCTGTGGAGTCACCAGTTAGTGTTTTCTGAGCTGGGCCATGTGGCAGCCTTCTGTTCGGAAGGAGACGCACAGATTTCGGCGCAGGCCGGACATTTATCGAGCATAATGTGATTGTGCTGACGTGCCCTCGCTCTCAGTGGCACAGGGTCAGGGTGGGCCACATGCTCCGGGGTCGGCCCCTCCTCTGGGCCCCTGTTTGTTCACATGTGTCCTGTCAGGAGAGGCCGGCCTGATCCCAAGTGACGACTCCTGCTCCTCCTCGCTTCTCTCCTCCTGTCCTTTGTCCTTACTGCCTGCACTGTATCAGGAAAATAAATTCTACTACCTTATAGGCAAACTCTTTTAGATTAGACCACACTGTTTTGCATTTAGGAGAATGGAACAGTCCTGATAAAAATGAGTCCCTGAATAGGCATTTTTCACAGCAGACACTTTGACTTGTCACAGTAGGAAAAGCACAGTCATTACTGTTACCACGGCTCTCTTTATTCCAGAGTTAAGCCATAACAGGACCCCGAAACTGATGCAGCTAAATGGAATGCAGCCATCATTCATTTTATTATTTACACCTGTGTTTTTCCTCCTGTGAAATGCCAGCATGTCTTTTATGAGACAGGCCTGTTGGATCAATGGTTTTCTGTCTGTCACAGTGTGTTTTTTGATAACAGCCCTGGGAGGGAGCAAAATTAGAAATGTTGGGCCTCTTCTGAATGTTTCACTCCAGCCACTAATTTTGTTTACAACCCATTAAATTAAAGCAGCATTAGTAGATTTTTTTTTGACCATTTATGGGAAACAATCTGTGAACAAAACACAGACATAATATCACCAATTAAGTCGATATGCAAAACGTGTTAGTGAATCATTGATAATACTGAGAGAAATATGTGACTTTTAGCTGTTAAATGCTCCACTAGTTAGTTTTAGAGCTTTTCCACTAAAAACTGCTGCAGAAAACAACTGGGCTGTGAAATCAAAACAATGAGCTGAAAGACACTAAAACGCTAAAGCAGAGACCTTTCACATCACACATCCATCGTTAATCTTCTGAAAATCTTGATTAAAGCAAAATAAAAAAAAATCAGTTATCAGATTAAATAATTCGTGTAATATCTCAGCAGTAGTAAACAAAATAACGGACTCTGTCGTCAACACTGAACTTAGCAACATGTCTGCTGCCTCCTACCGCCATCATCCGACCTTTAAGATAAGATAAGATAAAATAAGATAAGATAAGATAAGATATACCTTTATTTGTTCCACAGTGGGAAAATGTACATAGCCCACCAGCAAGAAGATAGTCAGTAGTTGAAAAGTAACAAGCAGTATAAACAGAAACTTTAAAAAGCATTATAAAATATTTACATTCAGCAACCTCAGGCTAAGACAAAGTATTTTCAAAATTACAATTTACAAATTTACATGGGGTTTATTTACAAATGTGCGTGAGAATATGAAATATATGATCAGTATATACCCCATGACACTGGACAGAAATAAATTTGGAATTAGATATGAACAGATATGAAGTATTGAACAGATAATGAACAGATATGAAACATTGATGAAGTAATGAAATATTGCACAGTGAATATGAAATATGTGCTCAGTATAAACACTAAGAGACCAGACGTAATTACATATGAAGTTAAATATGAACAGATAAGACATATTGTACATTGAGGTAATACTGCACAGATAAAAATATATTGCACCATGAATGGAGTATAGAATACAAAATAAATAATAACACACTGACATAAAAACTGGGTGTGGCGCAGATGCAGTGGCATGGAGGTGTCTGGTCTACTGGGAGCAGTGCTGCTTGTTGTGTGGATCCTCAGTGCCTTGAGATTTAGCCCATTTAAACCTGTGTGTACCGTCCATCTTTAATTTTCCATCACCATCACTCCCATCCATATATAGGAGCTGCCGTTCCTCCTCCTTCTTTCCTCTTTGCTCACCTTCTTCACCTCCCTCTCTCTGACCCTTTACTACGTTTCCCCATGTCCTCTCTCCACTCTTTCCTCTTCTTTCTCCACCCTCTCCTTCTCTTCTCCTACTGGGAGCTCGCCATCCCATCTTCAGAGTAATGGCTCATTTTGTCCGAGTGTTACGACGTCTGCTGAGTGACAGGCTGAGAGAGTGCCAGTCAGACTGCTGTTTGAGATCAGCCGGGGGAGACAGAGGAGCCAGTCTCACCTGGCTCAGGCTTTAAATATTCCCTCCCAGGTTTTACCTTTGTTGACTGAACTTCAAGAGCAATTTCCCACCGTGGAGAAAGCTCTGAGGGCTGGAGAGAGGTTGTTGGTTCAACTCCCTGTTTGAAAGAGGAGCGGGGATGTGTTGCTCCTCAGGGAGTTGGTGTATGAGCTCCACCAGGAGACACATGAGCTTCATCTGGTGCCTGTGCATCGCTGTAATGTGAGTATCTAAACCCACAGATCCTGGCTCACTAGATAAAACATCTCTCTCTCTCTCGCTCTGTCACTCTCTCCTCCTCCCTCCCATCCCCCTCTCCCTCCCCTGCTCCCTGCCTTCCTCCGCTCTCCGCTGTGGAGGGTTCAGTTCTTGACAAGGCCCCACATCCTGCTAGTTGCTAAATGAATAATACATGCATGTTCTAGCAGCGCTGTTAGACGGAGAGAGAGAGAGAGAGAGAGAGAGAGGGAGAGAGAGAGATGCTGTTTGTGTTGATGTGCAGAGGACTGTTGGGTCTTATGGAAAAGGCCAGAGCTGTCACAGAACTTTCGATCCAGTCTATATCGGGCGTGTGCAGGAGGAGACGTCTGCGCTCGACGGTCTCACGTCAGATCCTGATTCTCTTAGTCCTTCAGCAGAGACGGGAACCAGAGGTTGCTGGTGCAATTCCCACCGGGGTGAGAGAGAGGCCAGCGCAGCCCTGAGGAGAACCACGAGAACAGTTTCAGTCGGATTTGAGCAGCTTTGATTTCCGGGCCTCTGTGTGTGAGTTCGTGTGTGTGTGATGTAGCAGTGAGGTCTCAGCGTTTATCCCGAGCACCAGCAGCTCCCTTTAACCCGGCAGAACCACGCCTGCCCTATATTCTATCAGCTCCTCTCGTTCAGTTTTGACGGAGATCAAAGCAGCGTGCCGGCAGCCGGCGGAGCATGCATGCATTATCAATCATGTCTGAGGCTTTTTGTTGTACAGGAAAAAATACTGCAGAACACAGATCAAAAGGAAAAGGTCATCAAAGGAAAATCATTTTTAATATGGAGGGGGTTGATTTTCACACACACAACGGCAGGGGGGCGCAAACAAATCCAAAATCCTTCAGCCGCATGTGCTATTGTGTAGGGTCCTCTGTGTGTGTGTGTGTGTGTGTGTGTGTGTATGTGTGTGTGTGTGTAACAAAGAAATAAGTGTGACCAGAAAACATTTTGCGTAATTTGTCCTCTAACCCTGAAATGAGACATGTGCAGCTGTATGCTGTTTACTTCAGAGAGCTGGTTATTTCTCTGCGCTCGCTCGCTCTCTCTCGCTCTCTTTTGCTCTCTCTCTCTCGCTCTTCTAAAGACAAGAAATGTCTGGTAGAGCCACGCCACGTTATCTCAAAGGACACATGCAGAGTCAAATGATTTCTATTTCCAGTTTTATTAGGAAAAACGGAGGGAGTGAATGGA